>JAASLG010000096.1:0-41063 GCA_013365235.1 Cercospora sesami
GTCATTTGCAATTGAATACGCAATCGATGTCAAGGAATTATAGCATCTGGGCATGGAAGAAACTTTCAGGTCAATATTAGGTTAATCGAGTAGACGACGAAAGTCCTCGACATAGCGATACGGGTATCTCGATACAATACGATGCAATCTGGCACCATCGCCGCCTCCATTCCAATTCCATCTAATCCATCAATCCATCATGCATGCAATTCCAACCCAGAACGCCGCCTCTCAACTCTTTCACTAATGCCTTTCCCTCCGTACCATGTTTTTCCTTCCAGGGTCGAGAAACTCCCCACTCATCAATGCTTACTCGAAGCTCTCCTCCCAAGCTGCACCAGTGTTGTGGCAGTTGTAGCCCGCTCCTCATAAAGCCTCCGCAAATCGTCAACACTACTCTTCTTCAGATCCAATCTGCGAGGCTCCAGTTTCGTGCTGTTCGTAGTAGCCTGCGAGTCTGTGCTTCCTCTGCTTTCCCAACTGTTCATCCTGTTGAGCAAGCCGGCAGAAGGGGCACGTGGCTTGGGCATGTGCTGTACGGCGCCTCCGCTAGCTCCATCGACGTTCGCCGTGGAGATCAAGGGCACTGCGGTATTGGAAGTCCTGGTCGGCAGAATGGGTTTTGCAAGAGACTGGATATCAGGACGCTGTTTGTTAGCCGCCGACGCTGGCCACGACGGTTTTCGGAACACCGCAGCGTTGACACTGCTTGAAGTTGAAGTAGAAAGATGAGGCGGTTTAACAGCAAGGTCTCCTGGCGCTGAGCGAGGCGCAGTCGCAGCGGAATTCGTGCTAGCCGAAGCAGCTTGAGTGTCGATAACGTTGTTCTGTGTCACATTATTAGCGGCTTGTCGTGCGGCCATCTCTGCCAGGAGGGCGTGTGTTCCAGGGGGCACGAAAGGTATGGAGGGTGAGGAACTGCTCGTGCTCGGGATGACTGGACCATTCTGCTGGGAAGCGGTCGTGCTCTCGTTCTGGGAAGTGTTTTCTAGGGCAGTGCTGGTGCTCGCGGTCTGGAGATCGTTGTGCAATGCCGTCTCGGCTGGTCTGTTCTCACCCTTGACCGAGGTCTGTCTACTAACAGGCTTCCGTTTGGGCACATCGCCAGTGATTCCAGGAATTGACCCAATTATCTCTGCTGAAACGGGTCGACTTCGAGATGACTCTCCGACCGGGCGTCGGTGAATGGGTTTCTGTGCTCGTGAATCATCTAACAGATCCATGCTGGCATCATTGCTCTTCGGTGGACTGAGGCCACCGGCATGTATCGGGGCATAGCTGCCAGGTGAATCCGACCGTGGCAAGTTTCTGCCTTCATAGTCGAAGAGGCTGGAGTACCGCGGTGGTGCACCTACATATGCCGCGTCTGATGTAGGTTCGTGGCCAGGCTGCGCGGAGGGCGATGGTTCGCGCTGTGCCGCTTGTTTCCGACGTGGTAGTTTGGGCAACTCCACGTTCGGCAAGTGCGGTGCCAGCGCAGCTTTGAGCGACGTGGCTCTAGAACGTCGCCGAGGGGGCAACGCTGGAGGCTTCTCCGACGAAGAGTCTGAAGAGTCTGACTCGTTCATTGAGATCCTGTGTCCTATCTGACTTTTCTCACTTGAGGCATCAGAGCCGTCAGATGGACGTCGCAGGGCTTCGAGTGGGTCCTCGTATTCGTTGTGGTCGACGGGGGGACTGAGGTCAGCATAGAACGCACTCTCTTCGATGTCGATGCCCGCCCGGAGCTGGGGCCACATGTCTATGGCAGCAACTAGAATCCGCTTGACAATACTCGAAATTTTTGCATCGGCCATTTGATCTGAACCGCAAACGAGGCACATGGCGAAACAGATAGCCAAGTTCTCAGCACCCATCTTGTTATCTGGCTCGTGCGATGCGACCAGACATAGCAAAGGCAGCAGGTGTCGGGTCAAGATCTCTCTCGATGTGGGAGGCAGAGGAGACATTGATGAAGTGGGGAGGATGATATCGACCATGTCCTCGGGGGTCAGCTCCGTCTCGGGATCGCTGTAACGTTCTCGCAGCGTCGCGTAGCATGACTCTGGGAATATTGGCTCCCGTAGCTCGCGATACCATGTTTTGATGAGCGAGGCGGCTGAGTGCACGCCGTATGCATCCTCCAAGCGAATCTCCTCTACCAGCGACTTTGCAAGACCCGGCTGCACGAAGGTTGCACCTTGATCCTTCCACACTATCCATTGTTGTCCGCGGTCGTAAGCCTCTTTGAGGACACCAACGAGTACCGAGTGAGGCGGTATGCGGAAGATGCCCTCGGTCTTGAGATTGGAAGGTTGCACCAGGAAGGCCGTTGTTTCCCTCAGCACGCGAGGCAAGCGCGTCCTGCCGGAGTCAATGTTCCTCGGGAATGGTTGCTTCACGCTGAAGGCACGTCTGCCGGTAACAAAGGGTGAGTAGATATCGGGTGAGTACTTTCGATCCTGCAGATATGCGGACGGTGGGATGAGCAGCTGTTCGATGGGAATGTGCAGGGCCAGTGAGGTCAAACAATTGACGTGTACTATCTTCCGTCGAAATTTTGGCGACACAATGGTCCCGAATATGTTGAGCAGCACTCTGACCCATGTGCGAGGGTGCACAATGTACAGCATAGCCAGTTTCTTCCGCAATGCCCTTCCCAGCACATGGTATGCTTGCAGATACCATCCGGTGGCAGGCCCCTGCTTCTTCTCTGCCGTTGCATTGTCGGGAGGACCTCCTGCAAAGAAAACAATTTCGTACTCTGTCCCTGCGATCAACTCGTCTTCGCCGGGTAGTCGGGCGAGCACGTATGAGAGCAAGCTATCGTAGTCGACTTCGAAGGCATCGGGAAAGGCAGCGGCGTTGAGGATGTACACGGGCCTGCCGTCTTTGGAGGGGAGGGGCGAGCGGTAGAGGATGGTGGCAGCAATGGCCGCGAGCTCAGGCAGATAGTCGGCGGAGTCTTGGGCGGGCGGCACGGTGGAGAGGGAGTTGCTTCTCGCACGTCCCGTCCTCCACTGGGCGTCCGCCGCCAGCGCGGTCCTCAGGGCAGAACGCATGGTGGTCGGGCAGGCAGGACAGTGGGGAGAAGGATGAACGACAGTAGCAGCGGACGGCGGAGGGTTAGTATAGCAGGCTCCGTCATGCAGACGGCATCCCTGTTTCTATGTTACGGAAGCGCACGCCCGCACGGGAGATTGGCGTGCCAGTAGTGACGAGGAGGTCGTGTCGAGGTGTGCGTCGTGTGATGCGGCGGAGGAGGGCTATTAATGCTGCCGCCTGGCAAGATTGGCGGCGGAAGAGGGTGGTCGACGCGGCGCCCGCCCACGCAACGCAGCGAAACACTGGACGGGCAACAAACTCGACGTCAACAGCATCATCCCGACCGTCGGCCACAGCACACGCGCGTGAAATGTCGCCAGCATGCAGGGATGCCGATAGCGGGCAGATCCGCAACTAACTAATGCAACGTAATTCGTGCCAATGCACTGGTGCCATTTCGGCCGACAGCGGTGTCGGTCGGATATTTTGAGTCAACGGAACAGTCATTGGCAATCGATAGTGCCGCTGCGCTCTCTGTACAACTCCCCTCCATTGTCCGTTGCTCCTCGTACACCTACGCCACCACCGCTTCCGCCAGAAGGCTCGCCACCACCATGTGCGGCATCTTCGCCTGTCATCAGTGCGTCGTCGCTCCCCCGCCCGCCCAATGGCGGGCACGAGACATGCGAAATGAGGCATTGCTAACTATAGGATGATACAGCCACGATGACATCCAGAAATTCCGGCCCACGGCCATTCGCATGGGCAAGCAGATCAAGCACCGCGGCCCCGACTGGAGCGGCAACCACACCGCCAACAGCACCATCCTCGTCCACGAGCGTCTGTCCATTGTCGGTGTCGACACCGGCTCGCAGCCCCTCCTCAACGAGGACCAGTCCATTGCTCTGGCCGTCAATGGCGAAATCTACAACCACAAGATCCTGCGTGGCAAGGGTTTGGCCAAGTCATATCCCTTCAAGACGCACTCGGATTGTGAAGTCATCATCCCCCTCTACCAAGAATATGGCATTGATGCCCCGCGGCATTTGGATGGCATGTTCAGCTGGGTGCTGCACGATAAGAAGGCCGATCGCCTGATTGCTGCGAGAGATCCCATTGGCATCACCACCTTCTACATCGGCCGCGACAGCAAATCGCCCAAAGCCGTCTACTTTGCCAGCGAGTTGAAATGTCTGCATCCTGTGTGCGACCAGATCGAGGCCTTCCCTCCCGGCCATGTCTACGACAGCTCGACAGACAAGCTCACGAGATATTTCGATCCTAAATGGCTGACCGAGCCCACAAACATCCCCACGACGCCCCTCGACTTGAAGCTGCTGCGCGAGACATTCGAGCGATCTGTGAGAAAGAGACTGATGGCGGAAGTCCCATACGGTGTGCTGCTCAGTGGCGGTTTGGACAGCTCGTTGGTGGCGTCGATTGCACAACGTGAGACATTACGTCTCCAGAAAGAGTATGCGAAGAAGCGGGCCTTGCTGTCGCAGGGAACCAACAGCCCTACGTTGAACGGCGTCGCCAACGGGCAAGTGCCGTTAGCCGAATCTCCCGAAGAGGAGCTTGCAGGCATTGACGAGGACTACCACCTGAGCTCGGTGCCTGTCTTGTCTCAGCTCAACTCTTTTTCCATTGGCCTGCCAGGGTCACCAGACACCATTGCTGCGCAAGAAGTCGCCAAGTATCTCGGCACTAGGCATCACTCTTTCACCTTCACCATCCAAGAAGGTCTCGACGCTCTGTTCGACGTCATTTACCATTTGGAGACCTACGATGTGACCACCATTCGCGCTAGTACTCCCATGTTCCTGCTATCGCGGAAGATCAAGGCCATGGGTGTGAAGATGGTCTTGTCTGGTGAGGGTTCTGATGAAATCTTTGGTGGATATCTTTACTTCCACAATGCACCAGACAAGGCGGCCTTCCACGAGGAGACGGTGCGCCGAGTCAAGAACCTGCACTTGGCAGACTGTCTCCGTGCCAACAAGTCCACGTCAGCTTGGGGCGTAGAGGCACGCGTACCGTTCTTGGACAAGCAATTCCTTGAACTCGCCATGGCCATCGACCCTGCTGAGAAAATGATTCAGAAGCCTGAGCGTATCGAAAAGTACATTTTGCGAAAAGCTTTCGATACAGAAGGTGAGCCAGGAGCCAAGCCATACCTGCCGAAGAAGATCCTGTGGAGACAAAAGGAACAATTTTCCGATGGCGTCGGCTACGGCTGGATTGATGGCCTCAAAGATGAGGCTGCCAAGATGGTCACCGATGAGCAGATGAAGGAAGAGAACATGCGCAAAGACAAGCCCTTCTGGGGTGATGATCTCCCTGACTCCAAGGAGGCTTACTGGTACCGCTGCATGTTTGACGAGCATTTCCCACCTTACTGTGCCAGCACTGTGATGCGATGGACGCCTACTTGGAGCAAGCAGACAGATCCTTCAGGCCGTGCAATCGGCGTTCACGAGCAGGCTTACAAGGACCAGTAGAGCAGTCTTCTCTGGCGGCAATTTAGTTTCTGTGCTCCCTGGGTCGGGCTTATCCAGCAATCGATGATAGATGTATAACGTAGAATAACATGCTCGAAAGTTGCCGCTTGCTCAATTTCAATACTGCGGACTACGTACAAAGCTGACAACGCTAGCAGATCGCTCTTTCCGAGTGGACTCTTGCTAAAAGATGTTACAAAACCAAACGAGATCTTCCCTCGACCTCCGAACGTACTTTGCCATCCAGGCCAATAACCTTCAGAGTACTCAAATGACGAGTCCACGATTCTGAGAACTACCCGACGCATCCGGATCATTTTGCATGGCACTGGCTCCGGACTTTCCAGTCTACCGATGCCCACGTTGAAGAAGTGACGACTTCCGTGAACGATCTCCAGACCTTGTGGCAACTCGTACACGATCGTTTTTCACGAAAATATAAGCAAATCGGT
This sequence comes from Cercospora sesami, assembly GCA_013365235.1. Taxonomy (NCBI): domain Eukaryota; kingdom Fungi; phylum Ascomycota; class Dothideomycetes; order Mycosphaerellales; family Mycosphaerellaceae; genus Cercospora; species Cercospora sesami. Next base: position 5,978 of record JAASLG010000096.1, read on the forward strand.
CCGTTGCCTCAAGTGGCTTTTTGGCTTCGCAAAATGTGAACACTAGCATCCTGAGCAGAAGATCTATGCTGCCCCGTGTGTTCTGTCCGCTTAGCATGCGCAACCAAACTATTCACCTCACTTGCAAAGGCTAAGGTCACAACCACCATCTACTCATGCAACAGCCGAGAGCATCCCCGCATGACTCATGCTCGTCTCGTATCGCCTTCTTTATCCGTTAAGGAGCCTGGCCACTTCACCTTCAAACTTCAAATTTCTGGCAATTCATCAAGTCGGAGCGGCCTCAACATAACAAAGAGACCGATCACCATGATCCTCCCCGGCAAGCTCGCGCTGTCCCGGAACCTCATCAAGCCCCTTCTCTCCTCACCCCTCCAGACTCAACCCTGCGGCATCGACCTCAGCCTGCGCAGAATCTTGACCTGGAACTCCGCTGGCACAGTAGATTTCTCGAATGAGTTCCGGCAAAGTTCGAAGACCTCGCAGCTCGACTTCTCCGGGTCTCCGAAACAAATCCATCTCGAAATGGGAAATTATCTCGTAGAGTTCAACGAGGAAGTCGATGTTCCATTAGATGTCATGGGACAGATTTTCGTGAGAAGTTCGTTGTGGAGGAATGGAGCGAAGGTAGATGCGGGGGTGGTAAGTTGAACTCCTTTTGTTTTCTCTTTTCTCTTCCCTCCGAAAGTGTCGAGATCGTGCTCAACCGTGCCGGCGAGGACCCTATAGACTGTACATCTCAATATTGGATGGTAATTGTCAGCAGGTCGATAGCGGATACAAAGGCTCCTTAGGGGCTCTTCTTCAGGTCTTGAATCCACATGGAATCACATTGCATGAGAATGCACGTTTGGCGCAGATTGTCTTTCATGAGATGAAGGGTGAGGTGGAAGAGGGGTATAGTGGAATTTATCAGGGGGCGAGAGGGCTGTGAATGAAGTCAGAGGTATCAAGCGTCAGAAGCTGACCTGTGTCTGTTATCGTGCCTCAATGATTGAGGTGAAAATTTCATGCTGCCCAAGAAACTACCCAAGGGTCTTGTAGTAAATCTTTTGCCGAAGCACGGTCTTCTGGTCGCCATTGAAGGGTCTTTCTCATGAAGGCCAGAAATTGGGACTTCTCTTCTCCTTCGAGGGTACTCTCCTCCTCATCTAACGTCGTTGACGTTGTCTCTGGGGTTGCTTCGATCTTCAGGTTGCCCTCATCATCAAAATACTTCTTCGAGATACGCGAACGCTCCAGAAGATCCAGAGGTGGTTTGCCGAGCAAGGACACCATCTTCGCTAAGTGTTTGCCGCTCGATTCTTCGCGACTTGGAAGCCTTTCGGTGAGGAGGTGCTTGCCTTCTAGCAGATCCCAAACCTGAATCTCGAATGATTAGTTCTATTGTCACGGTACACACTTGAAGTGCAGTGCTTACCATCAAGCCGAAGCTCCAGATGTCGATCTTCTCATCCCAAGGTATGCCGAGGACAATTTCTGGTGCGCGATAGAGATCTGGCATGACTTCGCCTTCGAAGGGACCTTGGCCAACTTTTGCGTCTCCAAAATCGCAGATGGTAGCGTGGCCGGGTTCGTCTGGCATATCGAGTTCGACAGTTGAGTATACTGTCCGATCGCCGTCTTGTTTCCGTGGACCGGGTTGTTCTCGCTCCTGTTCTACCAGCTCGTCTAGAATTGAGTGGTCCTCTATGGACAACATGATGTTGCCCTCTTGAATGTCTTATAGGCGCCGTTTCGTTAGATCTGATCGACTTGTTGAAAGTGGAGTTCAAGGAAACGTACCTGTGTGTACCACGTGCGCTTCTGAATGCAGATAATCGAGCGCGAGCAGCAGTCCATACACTATCGGTTTCAAAATTGAGCTGGGGATCTGACCGCCAGCCATGTTACGAATGTCGCGCATTGTGAGACTCAAAGGGCTGTGTACAATGCATGTGTGCGGTCCAATCTCTCCGGGAAGTTCAAACGAGTCGAGCATCCGACGCACCAGCTGGGAACCAGGGTGATCGTCAGAGCCAACATCTTGGATATGCTGCAGCACTTTTACTTCGTTTTGGGCCTGTCGGTGTCCTGTCATGTAAATCTTGAGTGTCACGTATTGTTGCGTTCTGCAGATGGCTTCAGCTCAAAATGACGGCACTCAATGAGTACGAAAGGTCATACTCCAGATTACGACACAGCCAGGCAGTAGATACAGAACCATAGCCTAATTTCAGAAGAATCTCATACTTCGACTCGAATATTTCTCCGATTCGGACAGGGTAGAAAGCCCGTCGGTCGTACCACGAGAAGGACTCTTCCTCGAGCAGGATGTCTGACCCATAGGATTCTGGTTCAGCTGTCGAAGAGTCTTGGGTTTCCGCAGCGTTGGCCATTGTTGGGAACAATCAGCGGACTCTGATAGAAATGATGTGCTGTATTGTACTGTCGTGTACGAATCACACTTCTGAGGTGAGAAAGTTGGCCTTGGCAAAGTGAGGCACAGAAGAACAGAAGAGAATGTGGCTGAGGGGAGGCGCGAAAGATTTCAATCATGCTATTCTATCAATAACATGCTTCTTACCTGCGAGGTACCCGTCTCCTTACTGAACCTCACTGTGCTCTTTTGGCAAAGTGATGGATTGTGGCCCGCACTGATTCCGAACCTCTCAGCTTGAGCATAACGCTATAAGTCAAGGTCCGGCGCCCAGTAATGGACATAACAATCGATCTCTGCTCAGCGCGAAAACAGTCAAGCTAACGAAAAGTTGTGCTGACCGCCGGTAAGTAATGTGTTTTTGATGCTGGCATTAGTTGAAGAAAGGAAAGGAAATTGAGCGCAGGCGGAAGATTTTGACGTTGGAAGCGGCAGCGGGAGCAGCCGTGTTTGGTGCCAAGGCTGAGATGTGGCAGCTACGCTCGGGCGACCAGGGAAGTTGGCTTCCATCATGTGAAGGACACCTTTGCCCAAATTGCCGTCGACGTTGTGTTGTCTCCTGTCCGATCCTCCTCGCAGCCGCTACCATTCACTTGGAAGCGAACCCTCTGCAACATCTCTCTGGCAACTCCATTCGACTAACGCATACTCGCATGAGCGCACGATAAATAGTCCCCAGCCGCCCCTCCACGCTCCTCGAATTCTCACCGCCGAGCTCACAACATGGACTACGAAGCGCTCAAGGACCAGTGGTCCGAGATTGAAGATCGCGACGGAATTCGATTGTCATGGAACACGTTTCCCTCATCGCGCATGGAGGCCAGCAGGCTGGTTGTCCCCATTGGAGCTCTGTACACTCCACTGAAGGAAAAGGAGGATGGCACTCCGCTGCTGCAATACGAGCCCGTCACTTGCAAACCGCCATGTCGAGCAGTACTCAATCCCTTCTGCCAAGTGGATATGCGAGCGCGGATATGGATCTGCCCATTCTGCCTGCAGCGCAACAACCTCCCACCACACTACAAGGACATCAGCGAGAGCCAGATCCCTCCTGAGCTGCACCCTCAGAGCACCACCATCGAGTACCGTCTGGCGAGACCGGCCCCCACCCCACCGATCTTTCTCTTCGTCGTCGACACCTGTCAAGAGGAGGATTCGCTGAAGGCGTTGCGGGACAGCATTATCAATGCTCTCTCATTCTTGCCTCCACACGCTCTGGTGGGCTTGATTACATACGGTACAATGGCACAAGTGCACGAGTTGGGCTATACCGAATGCGCAAAGAGCTATGTCTTCCGCGGCAACAAGGATTATGGCGCAAAGCAGGTGCAGGAGATGTTGGGTTTGGGAGGAGCAAGACCTGGTATGCAGCCACAGCCACAACCAGGCCGGCCTGCGGTTGCACCGCCAGTAGGGGGTGCCCAGGCACGATTCTTGCTTCCGGTGCAGCAGTGCGAGTTCCAGCTCACCAATGTACTGGAGAGCCTTCAGAAGGACCCATGGCCAGTTGCCAACGACAAGCGTGCCATTCGATGCACAGGTGTTGCTCTGTCTGTAGCAACCGGCCTTCTCGAGACCAGCTTTCAGAACTCTGGTGCACGCGTCATGCTGTTCACAGGAGGTGCGGCCACAGAAGGACCTGGAATGGTCGTCGGTCCTGAGCTGAAGGAGCAGATCCGTTCCCACCACGACATTGATCGCGACAACATCAAGTACTACAAAAAGGCACTCAAGTTTTACGATACCCTCGCGAAGCGTGTGGCACACAACGGGCACGTAATTGACATCTTCGCTGGATGTCTGGACCAGGTTGGTCTGCTGGAAATGAAGGGCCTGGCCAATAGTACTGGTGGCCACATGATCTTGACAGATTCTTTTACATCGTCCATGTACAAGCAGTCTTTCACGAAAATCTTTGATGTGGATGCAAACGATAACTTGAAGATGGGCTTCAACGCGTCCCTCGAGGTCTTGACGACGAAAGAGCTCAAGGTTACTGGCCTGATTGGTCATGCTGTGTCCCTCAACAAGAAATCGAGCTCGGTTGGCGAGACAGAATGTGGTATCGGCAACACTTGCAGCTGGAAGATGTGTGGCATCGATCCATCAGCCTCGTACGGTGTCTACTTCGAAATTGCCAGCCAAGGTGGTCCAGCTGCACCCATGCAACAAGGTCCACAGAAAGGCTTGATCCAATTCCTCACATATTATCAACACAGCGGAGGGCAGTACCATCTGCGTGTTACGACCGTTGGACGAAACATGAGCGGACCGAGCGGTGATCCAGCCATCGCACAGTCATTCGACCAAGAAGCTGCAGCAGTTCTGATGAGCAGGATCGCAGTCTTCAAGGCGGAAGTCGACGATGGTCCAGATGTGCTCCGTTGGGTCGACCGCATGCTGATCAGGCTCTGCTCGCGCTTCGCAGAATACCGGAAAGATGACCCTTCATCGTTCCGACTGGAGAAGAACTTCACCCTCTACCCACAATTCATGTTCCATCTGCGTCGATCACAATTCTTGCAAGTCTTCAATAATTCACCCGACGAGACTGCATTCTACCGACACGTACTGAACCACGAGGATGTGTCGAACTCGCTCATCATGATTCAGCCCACTCTGGACTCCTACACGTTCGACCAAGAAGGCGCTGTTCCTGTGCTGCTCGACTCCACCTCGATTCAGCCAACAACTATTCTGCTTCTCGATACCTTCTTCCACATCCTCATCTTCCACGGAGAGACTATGGCAGAGTGGCGAAAAGCTGGGTATCAGGACATGGAAGGATACGAGAACTTCCGAGAGCTCCTCGATGCGCCGAAGCAAGATGCAAAGGTAAGCATAACTTCAAATTGGCCTTCATCATGCGAATACTAACTTGCTGCGCAGGACCTCATCCAAGACCGCTTCCCGCTGCCTCGATTCATCGTCTGCGACGCCGGTGGTTCCCAAGCTCGTTTCCTCCTCGCCAAGCTCAACCCTTCGACAACGCACACATCCTCCAGTTATGGTGGTGTCAGTCAATCCGCACAGACGATCTTCACGGATGATGTCAGTTTGCAGACGTTCATGGATCACTTGATGAAGTTGGCTGTCAGCGGTACGGGATAGACGTGTCCAGGAATAATGATGACAATTAGAGGGGTGGATAGCGATGGCGTCTTGTTTCGAAACGAAGTATTGGTAGTATGAAAGCTGCTAATGCCGTACGTAGAAGTATTTATGGAATCTGACCGCGAGAGCGAAAAGTTGAACATCACTATCGGCTTCGCAACATGCTTCACATCAGGCGCTAGTGGATTAAACTAGATTGGATAATCACGCATCCACTTGCTATCTCTACTTGCGAGACACTGTAGCAAAAAAAAATTCGACGCAGGTGCGGATGGGTCGGCTGGAATCGAAAAAGGCCAAAAATAATCGACCGCAGCCATGGCTCCCACACGACAACACCATTAGGGGAGGACCGCAATGCTCAGTGCCCAAGAAGTCATGGTGGGTTGGTGTTTCTCAGCGCTCTGTGCGAACGGAACGACTTACTGACTCGGCCAATGAGCCACGGACGATCGTTCGGAATAGTAGCAGGTGGTTCGTTATATAGACCTTGATCGCTAGCGGCTGTTTGCAAGCAAGATTCCACTTCAAAGGGGGGCCGCGGAGAAAAGAGACAACATGGACGCAAAAAGACGAACTAAGTCGCCGTCAACTCAAAGCTTTCTGCTAAAACAAGAAGCCAATGGAGAAGAACAGGGAAAAGCTTGTTCTCTTGCTTCGTCTTGACTATGGACATACGTGTCAAGCATCCGATCGGGATAGACGAATGACTTACTGACTCGACCATTGAGCCGGCGACGATCGTCCAATGAACAGGGAGAGGAAGTGATATGTGAATGTGAAATCTGGGCTGGAATGATCAACAGGGGAGAGAAAATGAAAGCTGCAGAAAGCTCTATATTCGCTACAGAACAATAGACATGTGCCGCAAAGGATGCGACAGGATCCAAAAGGACCACCGACGCTCGAAGACTCGCCATTTGGGATACGACTTGTCTGGATGATGAAGCAAATGATCATCGGAAATTGTTCTCCTTCATATACTTCTGCCAAACGTCCGATCCCAAGTAATTCGAGCGATTTACTGACTAGACCAACAAGGCGCCGGCGATCATTGAGAGCAAATATGATTGAAATGCTATATAATATCTAACCGGGTCGAGAGCGTGAGAAACAGGAGAATTCGCGTCGTAAAGGATATTTTGATTCCTGATACACAAAAGGGGCGAGTAAAGAGGCAAAAGGAAAAATGATAAAACATACCACCGCCGATTCGAGAGCAGCTACAACAGCAGCAGCCAGTAGCAGATCAAGAATATGCTCGATCATTCTATGGTGCTATTGCTTCACCTATGTCAAGCATTCGCCCCGAAGAAATTGAATGACTTACTGACTGGGCCAAGAGACCGACGGCGACTGTTAGAGGTGGTATGAGTTCGATCATACATAGAGGCTGGATAGCACAGCCTGCAAGAGAGAAAAGGTAGGATCAAGGACAACATCCTCTTGGAGGCAAGCCAAATAAAAAAAAAGGTTGAAGGGGAAGCAAGGACATTGGTGTCTGATCTGGACTGTCTGATCGCATCGCAGACAATGGAGAAAGACGACTTGCCTCCAGTACGCTCGAACTTTGTACCTGACACCTTCTACGGTCCACATTGAAGACAATGTGAAGATTGAACGAATCATTGAGAACAATCATGTAGTAGCATCATCAGCATGACCGAATCAGGCTGCTCCTACCACCAGAAGTATCACCATAGGTCACTGCATCCGGACTTCAAAACATCGATCCGTGCAAAATGGAGGCAATCTTCCGCAACTAAACGATTCGAGTGAAGCTAGAAGTGAGAGCTGCCAGAGCAAAACAATCGCTGCTCGAACACGGACTTACAATGGTATCCCAGAGGAGTTGGAAGGTTTGCGATTTCGGTTTCACCTTGGCTCTGGGATTTGAATCTACCCAGCATCCACTCAGAGCAGCAGAAGACTTACCGGCTGAGCCAATGTGCCGAACAGCGATCGTTAGCTGCCTTCGTTGAAGCCCGCATATAAGAGTCATCCCGGCAGAATTGAAGATAGTAGAACAATGAGAAATGCGAGGAAAGCAAATAACAAGACGCTCCGGGGTCTATAGCTTGATTGGAACAATCGGCGCGGCGATGAAGTGCTTGTTCGGCGGACCTGCACGATCACTACTCCTGAACGGACCGGTAGAATGAAGGCAACGGAGAGAGATTTTCGTGCACAGCAGAAAAGTATGGATTGTTTTGAATACCGTCTAGATCCAAAATCAATCATGTGTTCGGAGAAGTGAGGGACGCACATTGCTATCATCGTACTACACTGCCACAGGTTCCGGAACCAGATGGAATGAGAAGGCGTAGTCATGGATGGAAGCCATTTTCAGCGGACAGCGAGAGTTAATGGAACGTTGGCAGTGTGATGCGAATGTTCACCGTCCTCCTTTCCAATACGTAGTACCGCATATTTCGCTGAACAACATATTAGGCTCCACAGCACAACCTTCGCTACAAATATGATGACTGATACGACCTGAACAGATGGCCAAAGCGCCTGGTTCAGGGAATCGTGGAACAGGCCATGTCTGGACACAACGAATCTGAACTTGCAAGCCGGAGGTTGGAGGAGCGTCGTTCCGTGAGGACTGAGTAGACCCCTGAGGTGAGACCAGCAGCTGCGTGCATGGCAAGGGAGGGAAGGAGAGACAACCTTGGCTAGGCGAAGGAAGCTCATCGGAACGAGTTCCTGAAAGTCGAGTATGCGGCAATCAGTCTATCTGAAGCATTGAGCGGACGGTTCTGGTCGGAGCGTTGTTTGACACGAGAGTCATGGGTTCGCCGGAGTCGATTGTCTGTATGTCCATCATCTGTCTTGCGGATGGCGATGACGTGGACCAGGCGAAGGAGTGCTCCTTTGATGTCCTTGCACATAAATCCGCACTGAGATCGAATGGAGCTCATCACGGGAAACGTGACGCGAAGCTCCGCTGCCCGAACTGGAGCACACGATACCTGCTGGGCTTTGAATGCTCGACACGAGAATTCTGCGAGTCTCTGGCGCGTCGACACTGGGCAGTGTTGGGACTCGAAATTATCTCATTTCAGCTTCGGCGAGCGCTCCGTCAGCACAGCTTGACAGTGACTGTACGAGCTGGCGGGCTCGCGACGCAAAAGACAGACCCTGCGACTTTGCGTTGTGAGATGTTCTGAACGGCCGAGCATTGACTTGCTCATTTCGGTACCTGCGCAAGCGAGCCCAGTCTCGAAAACACGCTGACTGTACTTCGTGGACGGTGGGAGCTCCGATGGAACGTACCTGGGGTATGACATAAAGGCCATGCGAGATCACTAATTTGAACTCTGTCTTGAACTGCGCATCCGACTTGGGGCTGCTGGGTTCCGTTCGTGCTCGAGCAAGGTATTCCAGCTTTCCAGTTCGGAGGCTATGGTAGACATGGTCATGTGCAGCTCAAAGCCCCGAATGCCATGCCGCTATTTCCCAGGAAGTTGCAAGTCTTGCTTGGCCTTCACATTCGCATCGTTAGCCAGGAATACATCCCCCGATAAGATGTCCTATAGAGTCCAAAGCGCGTTGGATCAGCCAGACAAAAGCCCGCGTACGCAAGGTCGTCATCAGCGGAGGATGCATGGTCCTAATGCACCATTGAAGAGTCCGAGAGCACCTGCGTTGCCACATGAGGTCGTATACCCATGTCCTCCGAAATTCTCCCCGCGCCTACCTCTTCAGCCTATTGTCAATAGTCAGCAACCGCGTTGATTTTAGTGTGCAGGGTTTCCCGTAGGGCTCGCGGCCGCTGGGCCCTGATGTTTCAAAATCCCAGTCAAAATCCTTGTGGACCGATGTCTAGCCTCGCCGATTGTGCCTGAGGATCACCTGGGTGCTTTGCAGTAGCGGATCACCAGATTGCGACATGGAATTGGCTGACGATCGAGAATGAATGCTGGAGTATTGCTGGGGTTGAAGTGTGGAAACACTTGTCGCTGGAGCGACCGCACCTCCTACAGTCTTGATCACGCAGATGAGTGCGGAATATTCATGTGCGATAAATCGCCGCTTGTATTGTGGCCTGCTCTGATATTTTTGGGCGTGTCACCAAGCGCATCGGCGCCAGGAAGTCGGCGTCATGGTAGCTTCTACACTCGGATCAAGTGGACGATGCGCTGTAAGGTGAAACAGACGATGTACCCTCGGGACTCAATAAATTTGACGCTAAATCCAGGAATGCAGTGGCATTAAAGAAGCGGCTTTGTGTCGTAATCGTGCCAATGTGAAAATCCACGCTGCGTGGCCAAGGTGTCGGAATATTCGTATTGACAACTGCCTTGTGAAGGAATTCGGCTCGCATGTGGTTAATTTTTTTTTTTTGAAGAACCTCCTACTTTGCGCCGAGGGTTGCATTATCCGAAGGCTGATCGCCGGGGTACTGGATGCCCATCAGAGCACACATGCTCCCGCGGCCGTGAGAACGCACAGCAGAGGTATCGATGATCGAAGACGTGAGGTGTGCTCGTATTCCAGTCGGAGGCTGGCCTCATGATCAAAGTTGAATGGCGACAAAGCGGCCTGAACCTTGAAGGCTTCAATGGTTGAAGGTCCAAGAGCATAAGACTTCTCCTCCAGATAACTTGGCCCTCGGCAGCGGCATGGCCCAATTACCGTGGTCTGGGGAGACAGCTCGTTTCTCCGCCGATCTTGGTGTCTACGGGGCGTCTTTTTGGGAAATGCTCGACCACGTTCTTGCAATCAACGTGAAGCAGCGAGTGAGCGGGAGTGGAGATTGGACAAGAATCTACCTCATCATCACTGGACTGCATGCCGATGTGTCTCTGTGCCAGCAGGAGATAGCAAACTGGTGATCAGCCTGGACACTATTGCAGTATAACGAGCACCGCTGGAGGAACCTGGTCACTGGGAGGTGTAGCGCGCCTGCGTCGTGGGTACTGGGCGCAAACATGAGCATGGTGCCGGTGACGTAGGGAGAGCCAGTGGAACACGCTCACGCTCCCTGAGCAAAGTGGCTGCGCGGCACAGTTGTCGGGTTATGTGTCAGCAATAGCGCAATAATGAAGGGTACCGTGCTCCCAGAACTGCGAAACGAAGCACCACGAGTGCACATTGTATCAACCAGTCTCGAGCCAGATTTACCTTTTTCGCTGTTCGCCTGGATGCCGCATCGAGGGTGATCGTAGACATGGCAGTTGCACTCTTGACTTGCCCAGAGCATCGTTGACGAGCGAACAAAGGACACGATGTCCTCGAATCCTGAGTATTCCCGTAGCGAAACAGAAATGTGCCGAAGATGAGCAGGCGCACCACCGGTAGCGCTGGAACATATCGTCCCGTGAGATCTTTGAGCTCTGGCGCGAGTAAAGCCTGTGAAGGCGACACACTGGTGCAATACACGCTCTGAGCAGACGTAGGGCTGCGTGTTACGTCGTGATGACTTGTAGATGCGCGAGTTGATTGCCAACACGACTGCGTGTCCGTCAAATATGCTGTTTCATGACATCCGCAGATCCCAGCGTAGTGCACGAGCAAATGGTGAACATGACATGCATTCGCATGGATATGTGGTTGCTGGCCGGGATTTAAGGCTGTGCTCGGATTGAGAGGCTGCTTGAGCGTCCAGGATGTGGGCTTTATTGCTTGCTGCGAAGCGCGCATTGTCCTGAGCTCTGAAGCAACTCATAATTTCTCAGGCCCGGAGGCACCAGCGGCCGTCGAAATTGGGAGTGTGAGTGAGACCAACGACCAGCAGACAGGAACTGCCTGTACCGCTGGAACGGTTTGACATCTGGTGCTATTTTGAGAGAGCACGCAACGGCCTGACAGCTGTCTGTGTGCAAGGCAGGCATAATGTGCCATGATGCGCAAGCTCCCTATTCCAGAGGCTGCGCACAACGTGGAAGGCGTGTACTGACGACGAGTCGTGGAAAAGGATTCAGCATGAGTCTTTGTGAAGTGCAATAGGTTCGAAGTTGCGCGAGGTGCTGCAGTGGGCTGACTCGGTTGGCGATGCCATGCAGGTACCACGATGCGAACCAAAAAGTCATGCATGAACGCTGGATGGGGCCAACCCCACCGGCCATTGACAGTAAATAGTAGTTCGCCGCTGAGGGTGTGACCTTGGAGGCTCGCGAGGCAAGAGCAGACGTGCTGTTGGAGCGCGTCGTGTTGACGTGCCGAGCGGCCCCCACAGCAGGGCGCTCAACGAAAAGAAGTTGTGGAGGCCGTGTATACCAGAAATCGAAAATTGTTGATGTCGATCGCGTGTTCTCCAAATCTTGCACCCCATACGCACTCGGACCACGTTTGTGGCTAGCTTTGCACAGACGTTTGAGAGTGCCGCGGTGCCGTCTCCGTGTCGACTGGGCGGGCGGAGAGTTCATCTCGTCTCTGGCCGCGCTGTTGGCCGCCGGCTGCGTGCTGCGATGCTGGCCTGTTTCGGTGCTGCACTCTGCGCGCTCGTCAATGGTGGCATTGCCCACGCCCGATGCGGGCGCGGAGTGTGTTGGAGATGCAGGGCAGACGAACACGACGAGTGGACGCGGTGGTGACTGCCGAGCGAGTGGAGCACTTGCGTCGCGGAGAATCCGCCCGAAATAGTGGCATGGGGCTTCATGTAGCCAAAGCGTTTCGGCCTTCCACTACTCCTCCCTTCACCCTACAGCGTGCTCGAGCTAAGCACGATGGCAGCTGGCGATGCGCGGTCTGCTGCGCTGCTGCAAAAGTGCTTGCACATTCACGGCGCGAGCCCGTGATTGCGTGATCACATGCCGCATGTCGCGGGCGAGGTGCGCGCTTCGAGGGCGAATCCAGTGCGCTCGCCATCACAAGCCCGTGAAGTGTTATCGCGGCGGGCGACGATGAGAACGATGGGCTGGCCGTCATCGTCCCGCCCACGCACTGCTGCACCGCACGTCCGAGGTGCGCGTGTGGGTTTGATAGCCCCTACGCTAGAGGACGGCCGTTGTGTGTCCAGGAGGTAGCCGTAGCGTTGGCGCTCCCGCGCGAGAGGACAGCCGGTGAGGCTCCATAGGTCGCAGACGAGGCCGACGATCAATCTGCGGCGCCAGAGCCTATCGCGACGTGAACTCACGACGGCGCAGGAGCTTGTTGTGCGGCGGCCCTTCTGTCACATCTGCCTCCGGTCACTTTCTTCACCCGCTCGCTGTTGTTGTGTTGTTGCGGAAGATGCACTGTTCGCGCGACCCTCGACTCCCCCGACCAGCGACGACGACGACGAACGACGGCGAACGTAAGGAGTCGCGCCTGTGAAGCCGGTGGTGCTGGCCTTCCTTGCTCGTTGCGACTGGCGGTGCTCTTGCCTCGACGCCGACACACACCCTTGCTTGGGCGGACATACCTCTCTGCAACACCCAATCCCATCCCGTCTCAGGCGCGCGACTCTGCAAGTCACCTTCAATTCCAACCACGACCGAACCTCAAACCAACATTCATTGCCCTCGAAATCTAGGCCACGCGCAACTACCTGGATAGCCCTGCACGTCCTCAGCGCTGCCTTCCACGTCCTTGGGTTCGCGGGTGGATGTGAAACACGAGACCGACCTTGAAATCCAGCGTGCTTCACGCTGGCCGATCGCCGTGCCGGCAGCTTATCTGGCAGACCCGAGCGAGAACCATCGCGTCGAGGCCATCCTGGTTGCGTAGTACTTTATTCGTGGTCAGTATGATCCTGAGAACGACCAGACGCCGCCTTGCGCCTGTCCAGTGCCCATTGAGCCTTGCATTCCTCACTGTCAACAACATGCGATTCAAACATGCTGACGTTCTGGCCATTGACAGACAACCAGGGATAGTCCACGCTTTCGTCGCTGACATCCATCGCCGACGGCTTCCGACAAGCGCTGTGTCCTATATGGAGTCACGACTCACGACACACTAACCCGCCAATCTCGACCAAGGTTTCAGTGGAAATATGGATCCGGACAACGAGAGTGAGGCAATGTTTGCGCATCACCCCATGGAGGGGCACGCGCAATCCTTTCATGATTCAGCTGCTTCCCGCCGACCTTCAGCGTCCACAATACAATCAACTCACACGACCAGTCCGCGTTCGAAGCGATCGTCTCGCCCGCCCAATGTATCGATCACGACAACTGCTGGATTCGTGTCACACATCACCCCTCCGTCCACGCCAATCAGCACGACACCCAATTCCGACATGTTGTCTGTCAACCAATCGCTTTTTCACAACTACTTACGTGCTTTGCACGTCTTTGACCCGGCCATGAACCCGATGCCCGCTGAAGATGGATCATTATCGACGGTTCGCATTAAGCCTGGCGACCTGATTCTCGTACACGTTATTCATGCGAACGGCTGGGCCGACGGTACTGTGCTCAACACGGGCGAACGCGGCTGGCTGCCCACCAACTACTGCGAAGCCTACGATCATCCGTATGTCAGGAATCTGTTGAATGCGATGACCCAGTTTTGGGACCTACTTGGAGCGAGTGAGGATGCCAGCTTGTCGACATTCGTACGGCAGGATTACATTCGCGGACTGATCGCCGGTGTACGATATCTGCTCGAACGCGCGGACTGCTTACACAGAGATGCGAAGACTGTGCAACACAATGCCGGCGTTCGAAGAATGCGAAAGGGACTTCTTGCGGATCTATCATCCCTGGTTGGGATCGCCAAAAGACTGCAGGAAACGATTGCTGAAGCGTTCGCTGGAGAGGTCATCCATGTCTTACTGGATGACCTGATCGTAAAGGCGTGCAAAGTAGTCACCAGAGCGGTCGGCTTCACCGATGTTTGGACTCAAGAAACTGGCCCGAGCGATGCCGACATCCTCCGGCGAAGTGTTCAACGACGACCGACGCGTGAGAGAGTTGATACTAACGCGTTGGCCATCGATACGAATGCCCCTGAAGGAAATGGGACATCGCCTGCTATCGATTCCGCGGTGCATTTGCCAGAACAAGACGATCAAACCGCGTCGAACGAGGCAGTCCAACGCACCGAATTTCGCGACAGTAGGACATTCAGGCGATCGAAGGTGTTTGTGCCTCCCGAAGGCATGACCGCGCATCGAATATCTATGATATCTAACGAGCACACTCGGACAGGATCCGGAGCACTTGCGTCTGAGCGATTGACAAAGGTGCATGATGTTTGCATCAGCCACATCGCAGCCTTCATTGGTCTCCATCTCCATTCCCGGCCTTCTGCAGAGCTGGTGGCCACGACCGAGAAGTTGGTCGGGGCTTGTCGAGACATGCTCGAGATCGTGGAAGAGGTCTACGCTCACGACCCACAGCGAGCGATGCCCATTCAGCAGGTCAAGGCAGATTTCGAAGCTCGCTTGGAAGAATTGGCCACATCGACAAAGGCTGTGTTCAGGTTTTCCGACTCCCCTGATGAGGACGTCGTTATGCTACACGATCAACATCAACACCTCATTGCAGTCGGCACAAGCTTGATACGCAATAGTGGCGATTGTGTTGTCAAGACGCGGCAACTCATTGAACAGATAGGCGACTTCGAACTCAAGTCAGCGGGCACCGTGTCGAAGCTGGAAGTCCCACCGAGGTTCGACAGCATGCCCTCGACGGATGCTCAATTGAACCGAAGAACCTCGATGCTCCGTCGGTCTGTCGATGCAAAGATGCTTCCTCCCCCTCCTCCGCCTCCCAAGGAAACGCATGTTGAAGTGGTCGACGTTCGACCACCGTCGCCTACCGATACTATCGATACGGCGGCGTTTCCGCTGCCCCCATCCGTCACTGAACTCAGTAAGCCATCATCAGCGGTGCCGCCTCCGCCACGACCGCAATCTGCCACCACTGAGCAGAGTTCCGTGGGCATTGAAAGCTCTCGGAGTCCTTCTGCGCTACAGTCCGAACCGTCCAGTGCACCTCGCAAGGACAGCAGGGAGATGTCGATTGCAGGATCGACCGAGACCTTCCACAGCAGTGCTCGTGACTCACGCACCACCATTGTATCGCAGCCATCCACGCGTGCCACAACTCCGGAGCACGCAAAAGACTCGCTGATGGCCGATGCCGGGATGATGGGAAGCTTTGCGAGCATATCTAGCATGCGTTCCCTCGTGACTGAGGACAGCATGGACGTTGAAGCGCAACTGCTGCAAAAGACATACATTCTTGAACTGACGCGGAATAAAGACGGACAAATCACTGGCGGTAGCTTGCCAGCATTGGTCGAGCAGATCACCGCTCATGATTCGACCCCCGATCCTCAATTTGTGACCGCATTCTTCTTGACCTTCAGGAAATTTGCGGAGCCCCGCGAACTCGCGAAAGCGCTCATCGATCGATTTGAATACGTTGGCGATGGCAGGACTACAGGTACCCCGGCGCGCTTGCGGATATACAACTTCTTCAAAGGATGGCTGGAGACGTATTGGAACGCCGAGGCCGATAAGGAAGCTCTGGGTGAGATTCGATTTTTCGCTCTACACAAGTTGAAGCAAGTTCTGCCACAGGCCGGAGACCGCTTGATTGGGCTCACGCGAAGGATCACGGAAGGCTATGCCAAAGGCACAATGAATGGACCTCTGGTGTCTGCTGTTGGCAAGTCGAGCATGTCTTTCACACAGAATGACAAGGACATCCCGATGCCCAATGTCACCGCGAAGCAACTCAATGCGCTCCGATTGGCCAACGGTGGCGGTGCTCAGTGCAGCATTCTGGACATCGAGCCGATCGAGATTGCCAGACAAGTGACAATCATGATGATGCAGACTTACTGCGAGATCCGAGCAGAAGAGCTGATGAGCATGGACTGGGGCAACCCCAACACCAAAAGGGCGAAAAATATTCGCAAGATGTGCCTGCTCAACACCGACCTCGCTAATCTGGTGGCGGACACCATTTTGGCGCCAGACGAGGCAAAGAAGAGGGCCATGGTCATCAAGCATTGGGCCAAGATTGGACATGCTCTGTTGTTGCTCAACAACTACGACTCGATCATGTCCATCATGTGCATGATCAACTCTTCCGTCGTGCAAAGACTACGACGCACATGGGAACTGGTGAACAAGAAGACCAAAGCCAGGTTCGAGGAACTCGACCAAGCCATCGATATCTCCAAGAACTACACCGCGTTGCGACGCAGGCTCGAGGCACCCACGACATCCTGTCTGCCCTTTCTTGGTGTCTATCTCACCGATCTGACGTTTGTCGTTGCTGGCAACCCAAAGCGACGCGAGATTCCTGGTAGTGTCACGGAGTCGGGAGAGGTCGTCTCGGTCATCAACTTTGACCTGTATATGAAAATCGCGAAGCTCGTCAGCCACATGCAAAGATTCCAGGCGCCATACAAGCTCCGAACAGTTCCCGAACTGCAAACCTGGCTAGACATGCAATTGAAGCGCATGCGCGAAGGACACGATGCCATGACGACCAAATTACATCGCCGGAGCACAATGGTCGAGCCCAAGGTCGCTGAGAAGCGCCTTGCTCCCGCTCCCTTACCAGAGATCAAGGAAGAGCGACCACCAACTTCTGCAAGCTCGTATAGCGACTTTGGGAAGTGGTACAGCCTCAAGGCCGCTTCTTTCTCAGTGCGGACACTTCCAGTACCCGACATGGCGGACCAAGGCAAACGAACGAGCGCGCATTGATTGCGCTTTGCTACTACGATATCACGCAAGAACTTTTTGACATAATCTTTGACTTTTCTACACATTATTGGGATACGGTTCGGGATGGCAAAATCAACAGAGGGGCAGCGCGGAGCGGAGCGAGGGGTTTTGGACAAAAAAGCTCGCTCTTCCTTTGGCATGTGTTATGAGATACCCATTTTGCGTCTACACGTTGTACTTTTTGGTCTATACATTGGGACGATCGGAGATTTTATTGTGATAATCAAATAGATCCGAGTCTCCAGAGGAAGGGGAGAAGAGAGACACTGTTTTCCAGAGATCGAGTTCGCTTCCCGTGTCTTGGGACGATCGAGTGGTTCTACAGTTTTACAGAAAACGATGTACGATGTTTGCAATGTGAAGGCTAAAGCAATATTTCCGATGACACCAGTAGTGCCAGTTGAACCAGACCCAGTCCCAGTCTAGTACACCTGGTGTGTTCAGTAGCGTTGTTACATGTAGAGTGGTCACGTTGCAGCCGTCAACGCATCGATAAAGTCTGTTCTTTCGCGCGACGCGTTCGTGGGTCAACTACTACCTCTCGTGGTTTTGATTGCGGAGAATAAACAAGCGTTGCGTCGCGTCCCAACGGATCGGAATGGTAAGCTAGTCTTTGCAAGTGTTGAAGTTTGAATTATGGGGAAGGCGAAGGCTTGTTGATGAAGACCGAGCGCTTCGTATACTGGATTGAGAGGGGGCGGTTGGCATTGTCCTGATTGGGGTAAGGGAGACGGGTTGTCGGGAGAGACGGGATCTGTGATGAGAGGGAGTTTGTCAGCGGCTTGGCGGGTGTGTTCTGTGATAAGGTCGGTGGACGGGAGTTTCGTGGCCGATATTTGGAAGGGGTTGGTCGAAGAGGGACTGTGAGAGGGAGATGTGGAGGTTATCATCGAGATGGAGTTCGATGTTGCTTTCGGATTTTGATACAGTATGCTGACGTGTCGGCTTGCGGAGGGAGTTGGAGTTGATGGGCTTGCAGGTGGCGCGGGAGCCTGAGGCATCTCTCGTCGCGTCGACACGTGTACGGTGGCGTGTCTACACATCGTCAGATGATCGTGGAGGAATGAAGTGGCAGTACGATGAGGATGCAGATGTGAGACCCTCCGCGTGCAATAGTGACGATGGCGACCAGCGCAGGCGAGGCGAAGTGGATGCAGCACAGTGGGAAGAACCAGGTTTTGGGAGTCGGTCTCGCGTGCACAGAGGCAGCAGCAGCGAGACAGCAGCAGCAGAGCCCTGTCGCGGTGGAGGGTCGAGTGACCGGGATGCCTTCAGCACTCTCGCACCAACTCCCCGTCGCCCACCACACACACGTCGCCGTCGCCTCGCTGTCCGCTGACCACACGCCTCGTTCCCCATGCGCGACGCTGTGCCCCCTCCCTCGCACCACCCCTCGGCCAACCAGGATACTGCTGCCCGCCGTCGGGATCTGCGGCAGCATGACGCACCCACGGCACCTTCTCTTGCATCTGAACGCCAAGCCACAGACGCCCTTCACCATCATGCCACGATAGTTCGAGCAGAAGCCGTGCATGCCAGCAACGAGCCCTCGCCCTACCACGACCAACACGCCATCGATGTCCTGAGAGAGCTTGCGCGGGGAGACCATGCTGCTGCCAGACCGGGTCCTGTCGTCCTCGCCTCACTACGCACAGCATCGGCCGAGCGCATGAGCATCAACCCTGCACATGGTATCGCAGAAGCTCTTCGGTCGCCCGCCGACACCACGCCTGTGACACCAACCGCCAGCCCGCCCACGAGGCCGGGAGCAGGCACGGAGCGAACAGATAGCGAGTCAGCGAGCATAGCGCACGTGCGATACATCATGCCAGACACCGCGAACATGGACGGCGCACTGCCTGAGGACGATGGCATGCGGGCGCTGCGTCAGAAACTCCAAGAGATTAAGGAACTTGCTGTGTCGACAGAGGAGAAGGCAAAGAGGATGCATCAGCTCATGATGCAAGACTATGCCAAACACAAAGACCTAGGACACCTCACGCCGCCGGATAGTCCGGCGTCAGGAGGGCATGAAAGCGACGGCCTGGAAGCACCTCTGCTAGGAGCCGCAGCTTTGCCTATTGATCCTAACAATCCATACAACCTACGACCTGGCGATCTTGACATTGTTTTCACTCCTCTGCCCAAGGCACCGCGAGATGTCGAAGGCGATGACGATGAAGCTGTGATTGACGATGACGAACCGGAATTGGGCTGTATGCACTACAAGCGAAATGTCAAAGTGCAATGCTTCGATTGCCAACGATGGTTCCCTTGTCGGCATTGTCATGATCAGTCAAAGGATCTGCCGTTTCCGCATGCTCTCAATCGGCACAAGACGCAGAATATGCTCTGTATGCTCTGTCAGACTCCGCAGCCGGCAGCGCATGAATGCATGAATTGCGGTAATTATGCTGCGTGGTACTTTTGTCCCAAGTGCAAGCTCTGGGACAACGACACGAATAAGCGCATCTATCATTGCGACGACTGTGGCATTTGTCGTGTGGGTGAAGGACTAGGCAAGGATTTCGTGCACTGCAAGCGTTGCAACGTGTGCATATCCATCTCAACGTCTGCCGCGCATCCTTGTATCGAGAGGGCTACGGAAGGCAATTGCCCGCTCTGTTTAAATCTCATGTTCGAGGCCAAAGTCCCTGTTGTCAGCTTGCCATGCGGACATTACATGCATGGCGATTGCTACAAGGATCTCATGGCGGTGACGTACAAGTGTCCGGTGTGCAGCAAGAGTGCTGTGAATATGGAGCTGCAATGGCGGAAGCTGGACGAGGAAATAGCTATCCAGCCCATGCCTGAAGAGGATCTTGAAGGACTCTTGCCGCACGTCGAAGGCTCAGAACAGCCTGAAGAGCAGACAGATGGCCAAGCGCATACTCCACCATCACGAAGACCGAGGACTGTGTGGATAGGCTGCAATGATTGTGGAGCCCGAACTTGGTCTCCTTTCCACTGGCTTGGCCTCAAATGCCAACGATGCGACAGTTACAACACGAATCAGATGACACCGACAGCACACCACGAGACAGAAGCCGAGAGGCTGTTGCGACAGCAGACACAGTCGGTGCATCGTCACGACTTTACTGGTAACGATGTCCTTCGAAACGCTGGCATTGGAATGCCCGATGAAGCGACAGAAATCAGTACGCAATTCCTCCAGACTCCCGAGTCACCGTCGCAACAGCCGCTTCCCTCGAGCTCGCCACGGCTGGCGGCTGGTGCTCAATCGCCAGGCCGCTATTTTGTAACCAATGAGGAGATTCGTCGACCGAGCTTTTCAGGACGGTTTTCAGCACCGAGCATGCCCAACCTGCCGACTTTGTCAAATTTACCAGATATTCCTCGCATGCCACGAATGCCCGCGCTACCGAATATGCCCAATTTACCGAATCTTCGACAGAATTTCCCCAATATGCCCAATATGCCAAACGTCGAGCTGCCGCGCTTTTCACCTTACGAAATGATGGATGCGGTGAGTCGCAGTCTTTCCCCGATGCGATACTACCTTCGAGGACTGGATGTTACCGACGATCAGGAGGACTTACCGCCCCTTGCGAGGAGGAACTTGCCAATGCTCCACCGCTCCGCGAGTATTCAGAGCGATTCTGCTGTTCCGAGAATGGGATCGAAGTTGAGATCCAGTTCAGATGTGGATTCTATTGGGCTTTTCGGGAGCGGAGATGAGGCTGTTCAGGACGATGATTCAGAGAATGGGCTCGAGACTGTGGAAGGGAGTAGTGCAGAGGAGAGCGCAGAAGAAGATGAAGAGGATGACGCTGATATGATTGATGATGATGAAGTTGACGATGCTCCTGGTTTGCTGGGGAAGAAGAAGGATAAGTTGGAGTTTGAATTGATTGGACACCGATAAGAGAGGTACTGCATGGCGACGGGATTGTAAGCTGGCATATGTGTGCACTCAGGAGATCATTGATTTGTCGTTGAAAGGAGAACATCTTTTGCTGAGCCTGGGGGATATCATTTACTTGGCTTGTTCGAGGTCGGCCCATGGTTTCCATTTTTGGCCTCGCCCGGCATCAATGAGGAAGGCAATCGCAATCCAATTTGGAAACCTTGACTTCCGTTGTTTCTTCACGCACAGACTTGACGCACTTGCTGGAGTATTTTTTGCCTTCTTTTGACGTTTCCTGGCTGACATCGCGATCTGTGCTCCGCAGGGAGTTCATCGGTACTATCTACGTATCATACACAAGGCCATACCCGCTCAGTCATCGTCTACTTCCAAAGAAGGACAAAGTCATTGACGGCAGCGGAGAGAACCTGTGTACGGGGAGTCGCTGGAAGCAATAACGAGTCGGTCGCCACGGCAGCATCAGGGAGTGGCACAGGAAGAAGCAAAGGATAGACCGTGGCGTAGAGTCGAGCCGCGGTGACAAAGAGCGATCGGCCAGTACGGAAGGTCTGTACTCGTTTTTGTTTTGGCCACGTACTACTCGTTGCATCAGCTGGCACGTTTCAGAAGAGTGGTTCACAGCCACAACTACGAAAGACAGTGCCACTAGCAATACCTCAACCCCAGCACCAGACTCTGTGTCAGCATGAGCCAAGCTACTCGATCTGCACCACCTCAGGCCAAATAGTGCGAGGACTTTAACGAGGAAGCTCGAATCCTTTCTGGACGAATTTCAGAGGAACCAGGCCGGATGTCGTCTTCTCCTGGAAGAAGCGAGAAAAAGACCACCTCTGGAAAGCAGCAAAGTCCGAGATGGAAGCCAAAGGCCAAAGTGCATAGACTATCCTCCAGAATTGACCCAAATATCATCACATACATCATCGACAAACTCGAGAACCTCACTGCGGCAAACTCCTCCTCAAATCCACTATCCTCTGCGTTGCAGTATCAAACTCCCCCCGATCAATCCTCCCCTCCCTGAGAGCCCTCACAATCCCATCATGCGCCTCCTGTCCCTGACTCACCAACCTCACTGACGCCAACACAATATCCATTCCCGCCTGCACAGCTCTCACTGCCAAATCCCCCGTACTCCCCAAAGCCTTAATACTCCCCGCCTCCAACGCATCCGTAATCGTCACACCCCGGAACCCCAACCTCTGCCTCAACTCCCCTTGCACAATATTCCTACTCAACCCCGCAGGGTTCTCCGCGTCGAGCGCAGGATAAACCGCCCACGACGTCATGACCATTTTGACATTACTTTGATTGATCGCTGCGATATAAGGTAACATATCTGTTCCTCGTAACTCCTCAGCTGAGAGATTAATCGTCACGGGCTTGAGATCTGTATTCTCGTCTGCTGCAGCAGCGCCTAATCCGGGGAAATGTTTCGCTGTTGCGGGATAATTCTGTGCTTGCAGAGCGGAAATCCAAGCTGCGGCGGAGGAAGATACGATGTTGGGATCTGAAGAGAAAGAACGTTGTTCACGATCTGTGAAATCATTTTCGTTTCTGTGGACGTCGAGGACGGGGGCGAGGTCGCCGTTTATACCATACTGGGAGAATATTTTACCCACGGTATCGCCGGCTTGGGTGGCGGAGGAGAGAGGGTCGGAGGAGGAACCGATGGTTTTGGCGGAGGTGGAGGGGCCGCCTAGGAGGCGGTTTACGATTCCGCCTTCTTGGTCGGTTACGAGGAGGAGAGGGTAGCCTGGGTAGGAGGGGGATTGGCGGTAGGCGTTTTGGAGGTTGCGGATTTGTCCTGGAAGGTCGTTGGCTTTGTCGATGTTTTCGCTGTAGAAGATTACACCGCTGACTTTGCCGTCGCGGGTTGCGGTGACGAGGTCTTCGGGGATGTTGGGGCCTGGGTAGGACCAGATTATGTGGTGGCCGGCGGCGATGTCATCTGCGTCTGCTTGGACGAAGGTGATGAGGGAAGCCAGTACGGCTCCTGCTGATTTAATAAACCGCATTCTCTAAATGTCTTTGGTGATTGTACAATGTTCTGACGAAGTGAGGTCTGATCAAGTGCGGCAAGCTCCTATTCATCCTGGTTGGAGAAAGAAATAGAGTTTTGATATCCTTGAGCATCAATTACAGATACGGCGTGTACCTTGCCACAGGTAGAGCCGCACGATGTGATCACAAGTTTCGACAACTTCAAGATGCGGTTGTTGCACTATCATGTGTTGAATCTTGGAAGGGAGGTTTCACCATGGCACCTCTTCACCTTCATACACTTCTGGTCCTTTCCCTTCTTTCTTCCAGTCAGGCACGTGAATGTTGAAGAATTTACCGTTTTGTGATCTATCAGCCTTGAGGATGATGTCCTTTAAACTGGAGACGCCGACCTCGACGGGAAGGTCCGCATTTTGGCTTCCAAGATCGGTTCTCAGCCACTATGGCGATGTCATTAACAGCCCGATTGCGACCAGATTGACCGCACTTACACCAGGAGATACGGCAAGGAATGTGAAGTCCTTGTGATCTTGCGCGTACAAAGCCGTGAGCATGTTCATGCCTGCTTTTGTGATCTTGTACGCATGACTCGGTGTTTTCACGTGTCGCGAGACATGAGAGATTGAGCCCAGAGTGGACGAGCTTGGAATAGGGTGAGCAGATGGTATCAGATTCGAGTGGTAAACAACGCTCACATGTTGATGACCTTCTTCTCGTTTCCACTCTCCAAAAGTGGCAAGAAGGCGGCAGTCACGACTTGTGCGCTCACGAGGTTGGTATTCAGGATATCTCGCAAGTCTGCGGCTTTGACTGATCGCACGCCGTCCGGTGTGAATGACCCTTGGCCAGCATTGTTCACCAGGACATCCAGAGAGGATGTGTACTTCTGAAGTTGAGTGACTCCTTCTTGTACGCTATCCTCGTTGGTCAAGTCCTTGATGACAATGTTGATGATGCGATTCTCAGAAGCATCAATCAGTTTCTGAAGCTCGGCGCTAGGGCCTCGAGTGATGGCAAAGATCTTGGAGACCTGTGTCCTGGGCAATTGAATGAGCTGTCTGACGAGTTCGAGGCCGATGCCACGAGAAGTTCCAGTGATTGCGTATGTCGACATTTTGAGCGTTTGCATATGAGTGCTCGGGCAGTTTGGTTGCTGATAGCAGCGATTTATAGCTCAGTCACCTTGTGCGTGTCATGGATCTCTCGTCGAGCGGGATCGGTAAGAGGATTGCTCTGTCGTCGTTGTGAAACGGGAGAAGGCTGCACTAACTCCGGAACCACTCGATGGAAGCAACAACGATTCGCGGTGGCAAGTGGACCCGGGCGCAGGAAGACTGCGAACCCGAGCAGCAGAGAGGAACGCGGATCGGAAGGCGCCATGAGAGCTCGCCGAATGTTGGTGCAGCGCTGCTGTCGGACGTCGTGTCGCTCCTCTGGGAGATGTTGTCACGCTCTTGGCTTGATGCCGGAGCCTTGAAATTTTGATTCACTATTTTGTTCGGTCGCGTCAAAATGGCTTGTCGCGCGTGATTGCGCTTTCCTCCTCGCGTTCTTCGTCACCTGGATACTCTGTTCCATCCACCGCACGCGAGATCTGCTTTCATGGTCAGTTCCCTCACATACGACTGGTCTTGCAATCCGCGACTTCTCCCATCCACGAGGCTTGAAGAGCATCCTTGTTTGCGAAGCACTCCTCATCGCCTAACCCTAGCGGTCGTTCTGCCGGCTTCTGCTTCACGCGTCACCTTACCCTTGGAGACGACCACTCAATCACTCTGCGGACGTCTCCGGATGATGAGTGTCCGGTGATGGAGCCCTGAATGTTGGAGTACTCCTCTGTCCACACCACCCGACCCTCAACTACGAAACGCCAAGACACGCTTTTCGACGTCCGTAAGCTGAAGTGTTCCCGGAGCCTCATATCTGTCACCAAGGTGCGGCAGTATACAACGTAGGCTGGGCTGATGAGAGCTTCCCATCGATTGCTCTGTGGAACTAGCTGTCGCCTCCCAGGCGAATCGCTCTGCCGCGCCAAGATCAACTGCCGGAAGCTATCGAAGGAACGGCCATGTCCGCCATGGGCAACATCTTTGGAAAGACCGAGCTGAACCGGAGAACCATTCAGGT
This sequence comes from Cercospora sesami, assembly GCA_013365235.1. NCBI lineage: Eukaryota > Fungi > Ascomycota > Dothideomycetes > Mycosphaerellales > Mycosphaerellaceae > Cercospora > Cercospora sesami. The sequence goes on from JAASLG010000096.1 coordinate 31,151, forward strand.
TGGACCACGCAGAGTCATCTAGACCTAGGTTGTCCGGCATGCACGATATGAGACCTCAACACCATATGGCCGGAGTACAGGCTACGCGTGGTCTCAGACGTTGGGCATAATGCCGGGTTTGAGCCCGTGTCCGACATACACGTATAGGCGCCACAATAGATCCCACGAAGTCGACAATTTGTCAATCTCCACGACCTTAAAAGGTAGATGGAGAACATGCCAAGCTTGTGTTGTCGTTGTGCTGAGTGGCGGCAGACTTGTGTACCCACTCAACCACTGTAGCCACACAGCCGTGCTACCACTATCAATCTTGCTCACAGCATTGATATGATATCCTTGCCATATCTGTTCGACCTACCTCAAAGAGGTGTTGAGCCGCAGTCCAAGAGTCCATCAAGGTGTATGCGCCAAGTCGGCGGTAATAGACGGGTCTCCTCGTGCAGGTGGGAATTTTTCATCCTCTCCCAATGACAGCGAAGGCTAAGAGCGTAACCCACGTCGATACCCACGCAGCCCACGCAGCAGCCCACACCGGATCCAGTAACAACTCTCCGGCTATAGTAGCCTATCGCGAACGTCACATTACCACGGGCCGCCCACTTTCTTCTGCTTTAAGTAGGAGGCGATCCGGCATGGACCAGTCGCACAATTCGCGCAGTACCCACGATGGGTGTCAACGAGAAGCAGCCTCACGTGGCTGTCGATACCAGTGACACAAGTTCTGAAGAACGACCCGTACCACTTTCAAGTGAGAAGCCGACGACCAATAGTGAGGCGGAACAACAAACGCCAACTCCACCCAAGAATTCGAGATGGCGACGTATCGTAGGAGTGCTATGGGACTCCTTTGACGGAACACCGCAGGAACGACGCTATGTCCGCAAGCTCGACACGTTTCTCCTGTCGTACATGTGCCTGGCATATTTTATCAAGCAGCTCGATCAGACGAACATCTCCAACGCGTTCGTATCGGGCATGAAAGAGGACCTGGAGCTGTATGGCAATGAACGGAACTGGTTAAACACATGGTTCAATATCGGGATATTACTGGGCACGATACCCAGTCAGATGATCCAGCTCCAGCATGTTCGCCCAAGCATCTGGATGCCGTCATGTGAGATCCTCTGGAGTATCCTGGTCGTGGCGATGGCGTTTGCGAAGAATGTGGAGACACTCTATGCACTTCGGTTTTTCGTGGGTTTTCTTGAAAGTTGCTGCTTTCCTGGCTTTGCGGCGCTGCTTGGAGGTTGGTATGGAACGAATCAGCTTGTAAGTCTCGCCCTACTATGATCGAATGAGTTGAGGGAACTATTGCTCATATTACGATGTGATAGGCTAAGCGTGCTGCTCTCTTCGAGCAGTCTTCCGCTATCGGAAACATGTTCTCCGGTTATCTTCAGGCTGCGCTCTATAAAGGTATGAATGGTAAAGCTGGCCTGGCTGGTTGGCAATGGATGTTCGTCATTGATGGGCTCATTGGAATCCCCATCGGAATATGGGGCATGTTCGCAATCCCGGATCTGCCGCACAATACGAGAGCTTTCTACTGGACTGCAGCTGACAAGGAGTACACAATTGAACGTACTCAGAAGCTTGGAAGGCCCGCGACGCCACCTTTGACATTCAAGGCTGTGTGGGGCGTCTTCACCAACTGGAGGCTTTGGCTGTTCATTTTGCCGTACAACATGGTATGCTCCATCTTTAAGACGTTAACAGCTCTTGCTAATAACGAATGACAGGTCGGCCAAGCCATCAGTGGGATCAAATACTTCAATCTCTACTTGAAATGGGATGGCTGGAGCGTCGTTCACACAAATCTACTTCCGACAGGAGGAGATGCTCTCAGTGTCGTTTCTGCATTGTTCTTCGGAATCCTTGCTGATCAGACCGGATACAACGCCACTCTGGTCTGCCTCATCCAGGGAATCGTTGTCGTCAGCAACGGAATGCTTGCAGCGTGGTGCTCAGGCCACTCGCTCAATAAAGGCAGTCTGCTGTTTGCCTACTATCTTTCCTATGCTGGTCTTGCTGCGCAGCCAATCGTTATTGTGAGTCTCACATTCTGCCACTCGGTCTGAAGCATCGCTGACAATCACCGATATAGTCCTGGGGCAACCACCTCGCAGCTTCTGATCCAATTCTACGACAAATGCTTGTGGCATGCGGCAACGTGGCATCGTACACTTTCAACGCATGGCTTCCTCTTGTTGCTTTCCCAACTTACGATGCTCCGATATACAAGTATGGCTACCAGATTCTGGTCATGTTCAGCGGGTTGGCGGTCATTGGTGCTGTCTCTATGCATCTTCTGAGAGAAAAGTTTGCGCAGAAAAGTAGCAGGTCTGGAACGTGAAGAAAACATTATCATATTCAGAGCGTGTAAGATATGGCAAGAGTAGGACATGATTTCACGACTAGCATCAGGTGCATTGGGCTCGGCATTGGGTTAGCATTGATTGTGGCAACTGTGTATGATAGCGCACGATAGAATAGAGGAATTCACGCTGAGTGGAGGGCACAGTTGTGCCACGAGCACCGTTGCATAGCATTGACTCCACTACTCCTGTCGTGAATGCTGGCTCGTGTCGGTGTATATATCTCGCTCTCTGGGAGATTTTGCAATCAGAACTTCAGTTGCCGAAACAAGCTCCGGAATCTTCAACACGATCAACAATGTCTTCATCCAATCCTCCCAAATCTTCCGGAACCCCCAAATCTTCCAACCCGCCCAAAGCTTCCAACCCGCCTAACCCGCCCAAGCCGCCTTACCATGCCCCTGGCTGGGCCCGCACTCTCCCCGGTCCTCCACCTAAGAAAGGTACGCCAAGTTGTCCGACGAAATTTGGAGGGGAGTGGCTGGCAAGGGGCGGTGATGGAAAGAGTGGTTCTGGTGAGAAGAAGTAAAGTGACTTGTAGTTGAGGGGTGACATGGGCTGTGCTTCAGGGGGTCGTCGGGTGTGATGCCATGTTCGAGTAGTTGTATGCAGATGGAATGTCATGATTTTGAATCGATGTGCTTCGTCGTCCTTCTCAGAAATTTCTGGGATTTCGAATCTGAAAAGTGAGGCCTTGCTAGTCAAGTCGCTTACCGTTGAAGTCGTCGCCAGGATCGTCGTTGAAGCTTCTGATCGTCCCAAGATTCTCAAGATCCAGTTATCGTTAGCATTGTCTTCGCGGGAAGCCACATCGCGACTGGGTACTCATCGAGACTCTCTGATAGGAGGTGCTCTTGTCTTGCTGCCTAGTCGTTGTCGTTCTCCTAGTCTTCGTCATCCTCATCACTGTATTCTGGAGTCGGAGGCCTCATCAGCGTCCTGGGAGGGTGTTCGAAGATGCCGATAATATCTTCAAAGTCACTTCTAAGCAATCTCTTGCCACCTGCTCTTTGGTCGATGGCCTCGATCGCGCTCTGGAGCAGAGACGTGATCACATCGAACTCGCCTTCTGCCACTTCCTCGGATTGACTATAATCGATCTGGAAGTTCGCGGGCTTGTGGTCGGTTCCCATATCGATGTGCAAGCACATCACGGAGTTGTCGCGATTGTCGCGATGCCAATCCCAGTTGCTATGGACTATTGCATCCACGTTGATCTTACGCAGCATCGCAATCTGCCAAGCCGCACCGCTGTGTACAAAATCTATGGTTGATGCTGTGCCGGGTCCGCTTCCTCTGTGCGAAGGAGGACTCGACCACAGAGTGAACTCGAATGTAAAAGTACTTAAGTACACCAGTAAGACCTCCCGGCGAACGAGAGTACACGATTCAGCAAGAGGTATCGGATAGGGTGCATCTGGTGTGTTACCGGTTGTGCGAAATCCTTCGAAGTACCATTCATATACTTGTACGCGAAGCTCGGCGGGTAGATCCAAGAAGCGATCAAATGTTTCCCCGTCATCAGCTTCGTTCAACCTGTGAACAAGATCCGGACGACGCAATTGCTTCGCCGCTTGTGCGCTCACTAGGCCTCGTGTAATGCAAAACGTCCGCAGCTCAGCTACAGCACACTGACCAAAATTGAGCAATCCCCTTTGGCTGCGAATGTGCTGTTGCAGGAGCTCCTCCTTCTTGGCATTAGCCTTGAATGGATGTCTGGCCTTTTGCAACATTTCTTTGATCCGCAAGCAACTCATGTTCTCGTAACGGACCAGCTTCCAGAAGTACTTAGTGGTGTCTTCCAACGGAGTTTGACGTCGGGATCTCCTTATGATCTGCACCATCTTGTACGCTCGAAGCGGAGGTTTCTTATGATGAGATTCCGTTTGAGCTGGCGCAGCACGAGTCGTAATTTGAGTTATTGTGGAACAGCTGGTGTTGTCGAAGTGCTGAAGAGAGAAGAAGTTGTCTGTATGCCAGTGTGCATATGATGTGCTTATGAACTCAACTTAAAGATTCAATGAGGATAGTGCAACAAAGTGAATGTTCACTTGCATTACTGCCTATAGTCTAGGCAGCTGAAGCTTTCCTCACTGTAGATCGCCGGGATAGTACCCGTGCTGCTAAATGAACACGCATCTTCATGTGAACAACGACGCAGGTTACCTTGTTGCCTGCCTTATTGACTGCCGCGACGCATCGCGTCGCACATGTGTTCGTAATCAGCAGATATGTCGTGCTTACAGATTTCTTCCACTCTTCGAGCTTGAAGACATGACATTTCCGTCATATTCCTTCATCACCGAAGCTTTGGCATGGATCTTACTTCGCCGTGATCCTACGATAGGACTGCTGTCGAGGCCCTTGAATCCTCAATATCGTTCTGCTGTGGACCTCAATCGACCTTGAAAGATTCGCGTTGTTGCTGGGTCGTTGTATCTCCGAAAAGATTTCCAGCTTCGCCCAGACCCACATTCTGGCGAAAATTCGTTCCGACTCCGGCAAGAGATTCTCACGCCTGGCATGATGACATGGACATCGATCTGCTGGCTCTCATGAGCTCTTCATGTCATTCCATTTCGTAGACAGCATTTCATAGCAACACAAAATTTGTGGCTCCTTATTCTTTCCGTACCTGCATATTCTCCGTCATGTCTACCTCAGCCACAGCGACCGACGATCCTCTCTTCACACAGCAAGAAATTCCAGGAAAAGGGAAAGGACTTATCGCAAATCGTAGTATACCAGCTGGCACACTTTTGATCAGCGAAGAACCACTCTTCACCACTGAAAGTCTGCAAGATGCGGATACAATCGAGAAGGATCTTGCCGCGATAGTCAAAGCCCTTCCCAAAGACGGCCAACGAGCCTTCCTATCCCTGCACAACAACTTCAAAGGCGAACCCAATCCATTCAGCAACATCGTCCGTTCCAACGGCTACCCTCTAGGACCCAGCAGTGGCACCGGCGGCATCTTCCCTCTCGTCTCCAGAATAAACCATTCTTGCCTGCCCAACGCGCAGCATGCCTGGAACAGCACACAAAACCGCATGCTGGTTCATGCAGTCCGACAAATCGAAGAAGACGAAGAGCTCACACTTTCCTACCTAAATGGCGGACCTTCGACGACCCGACAAGAAATCCTAAAACAGAATTTTAGATTTACGTGTACTTGCGAATTGTGCTCGCTTTCCCCACAACAGCTCAAAATTTCCGATGCCCGGCTCAAGCGCGCTCAAGAGCTCGACGCGAGTATTGGGGATCCGAAGACTGTACGCAATACTCCTGAGCGCGCGTTGAGAGATTGTAGAGCTCTTCTCGACATCTATGAGAAAGAGAAGGTGTCGGATCTGCGGTTGCCCAGGTTATACTACGACGCGTTCCAGATCGTCGCAATGCATTCCGATGCTGCACGAGCGGCGGCTTTTGCGAGAAGAGCGAGGGAATCGAGGACAATCTGTGAGGGAAAGGACAGTGATGAGGTGGAGAATTTGTTGATGTTGGAGAAGAGCCCGGAGAAGTACGAGAACTTTGGCGTGACGAAAAAGTGGAAGTCGAAGGTGGGAGATGGGCCGGCAGAAGAAGAGCAGGAGAAGTTTGAGAAGTGGTTGTGGATGGAGAAGTCGTGAACAATATTGAAGGACGAGCGCCCCTCCTGCTGTGCTGCACATGACGTGCTGTGTCCGCATCCGCTCTCGCTTCTTCAACTTGGCGAGTCTGTGGACAGATTGCATCCTTCTGCACTACCTTTTCCCCGCTGCCGCTATCACGATTCTCAAAGCTAATTCAGCCTTTGTTGGCTTCGACAAGCACATGTCGCGCTCAAGAACCGGCTTCAGAACTGGACATTCGCCATGAACAGTTACTCTCTTGAGTCCTCTGAACTTGCGCAGCCAATAAATCACCTCGAGGTTCAATGGGTTCCTCGGAGGCGGTGGCCGCCGTCCATTGCTAGGGAGAATTACTTCTCGCTCGGACACCCATATGTCAACTTCTCGAAGTGCAGTCAGATGCTGGATTAGGCCATCAACATCTTGTGTGTGAAAAGCCCTCCAGTTGCGATCGAGTATGAAAGCGAGGCGATGGACGTGAGCCAGTCTTCTTGGACTAGTGAAGAGATGAAACCGATTGAGCGTTCCAACGGTTGGGAACAAAAAGGTGTTCAGACGATAGAAGATGGGAAGAGCTTCGCCGTGGAGCTATCGCAACGTTAGTCCGCATTCTATCGCCAAAAACTCAAGCACTTCCCTGTTTGTTGACCCGGAGGACTGAGAGATGCTCACCCAGCTTAGGGCCGAGCAGCAACTCGTGCGGAATGGAGTGACTGCGCTCATAATGAGTCGCCGATTTCGGCATCCTGTCTATTGCACTGATCTCTTTCTGCTTGTCCCGGGTCAACGGACAGAGACGAATGTTCTTTCCTTGCGGCCAGGTACAGACACCACTCTTTGGGAGGACTAGAGCCTGCTCAAGAATCGTTCCACGAATCTCAGCCGGCAATTCCAGAATGCGGAAAGCATCACTTCTAATTATGCCTTGACGAAGCCCGAGGAATGTTGGGGCAGACCCAAGATCGAGCGACCAAGTCGCTTGTGCAGGTGAAGCTGTGTGAGATTGGCCAAGTCGCTCGAAACGGGCATGTGCCACAATGGGCACCTCGTATGTCGACAATGCAGCACTGAATTCTTGGCTAAACATCCGGGCCTTCGAATCGTTCAGTCTCGCGTCGGCCGCGTCACGGGAGTCTCTGCGACCGAAGCTACAGAATACCTTCAGCGCCATGTTGTCGTAATACTGAAATGTTCGGAGAATCCATTGCATGATGGCGACCTCGGACTGCGCCTCGTTGCTGTCACTGAGAAGTGCGATGGCCATGATGATCAGTTGTGCTGCAGTAAAGGGAGGTGTAGTGGTAATTGAGCCTTTATGAGGCCCTATCAACTCTTGGATCTCACATTGGAAGCTCTGAAGGTCAGAGACGTCGGGTGCCATGCTGTCACGAAATGAATTGGTGGGTGAGCGAGACCAGAAATTCTTGCCGAGACGGAAATGGTAGTCTTATTTGCTTGCATCGTGTTTGCTGTACAATGAACATATAGTCGCTCTTTCTCGAAAATGAGAGTAAATTGAGCTCGAATGCTTGAGATATTGCCGAAGGCGTGGAGGAAGACTTCACAACACGTCTTGGTGGGCGTGTAATACCGCACATTGCACTACGTTCTACAATATCCCGCATAAACGCGTCGTGCAAAGGACGAATAACGATGATGTTAACACCATCAAAGCTCGACGTTGCGAACGATCGGCATCTCGATCCAATTTCCCCAGACTTTCCTGCACGAGCGGCAGCTAGCCGTGCCTCTAGCGTGACCCCTCTTTCTGGGTTTCACAGAGAGCTTGGAGCCAACCAAAGTATGCAGGTACCTCCGTACCATGTCACTGCAAGTCAGACGCGTGGTCGCCTTCGAGGCTGACGGCAGAGTGCGACGCACTTCACGGTGATGGTCGTTGGAAGAACAACTGGCGTTAGGATGCACCGGGTGGATGCCAATGGAAGACTCGGCAGTCACGAGACCCTGGCTGCGGCCACGCGAGCAGTGACGTCGGCGCTAGGACCGACAATAGGACTCAGCGACGCGCAGCGCAGCAGCGTCAGGAACGAGATGCCTTGGAAGTGATGGCAATGATGGAGGTGGATCCGGGGAGGGAGAGGCGACGCTTCCGTACAGGCAATCATGTTGCGGCCGATGAGCAACCCAAGTGCAGCCGGCATCTGGCCCGACGCATGTCACCAGGAATCGAGGTACTTCTCATGAGACACAGCTGGCGGGAGTGGGGTGGTCTAGCTCACGCAATGCCTCCCCCTAAGCCAAAACAGCCTCATCCTGTGCCTCGTGACCGGCTTTCCAGCATCTTCTGGAAAACGTACGACGAGGCAACTGCGCGCAACGGCCATAAGAGAGTCAGTGTCGCAGGCAGATGCAAGGTACCCGTCCATTGAGTGAATAAAGCAGCCTCAAGTGCCCACTCGTATCGAGGCAGTGAGACAAGTCACGCGACATCACCTCACTTTGGCAACGAGCTTACCTTACCTTACCTGAGACTTCATCACCTCAACCTCATCCCTTCTTCTTCGACTCATCGACCAACATCCAAACCACTACCACCACGCGCAACACTTCAGCTCAGCAAGACCAACATCATCGCACCAGTCCTTCTCCCAAGCACATCAACAACCCAACAGTAAGTCTTTCACTCTTCAATAAAGCAATGGCGCGACTCTCTCCCTGCCAGCACTGCCATTGAGTCACAAACACAGCATAGCATCAACTTACACCTCGCGATGCACCTGCTAACACTCCACTCCCAGTGACTCGCACTCAGAAGGCCAACAACCGTGACCACGTCGGTCTCGCCAATGGTACAGCTGCTCCAGAAGAGCACCTGCCACGCTACTTTGCAAAGCACGGCTACGACGGCGTCAATCCATCCAGCACCAAGAAGCAAGGTCAAGGCCGCGGCAACTGGTACGTCCCACATCTCACTCAAAGCTATCCGGACACTTCCTATGCACTGCACCTTCCTTTTACCTATCCCTTACGTCACACCCCATGACTGCCCGAATCTCCCACTAACATGCAATGTTATCCAGGGGCACACCGGGCTACACCGAGCTCGACGACCTTCCATACAACCTCACCAAGCCCAAGCGTCGCAGCAACTCGACCTCCATGGCCGCCGGCCACAACCTCTTCAAGACCAAATTCGAAGCCGACGACGATGTCATCGAATATGACGAAGACATCCACGGCCCAGACCACGCTGAATTGGAGAAGATGAGCACCACCAGCTCCTCCGACACCATCGAAGAAGAGGAAGTCGGTGTCAAGGACAAGGAAGTCGCGTCCAAGTAAGAGACTCGAACAGAGAGAGGAGGAATAATACCGGAAACCAAGACACTGGCTCTGTACTGCACAACCAGACTGCTGCAGGAACGACTGATTGATCGAATTGACCTGACTGTGATCCTCACAGAAATGACAGGTTGGCGGCAAACACATTTGCTGCCTTTCTGTCTCGCTTCTGTGAGGTGATTTTAACGAAACTTCTTCTTTGCTGTGCGGAGACTGTGCTACTACTGAATCAAGAGAAACTCCGAATGAGAGACGGCGAAAGGCGGCCGAGGCTTCTTCGCTGGCGAGGACAATTTTCTCTGAACTCTTTATCAAGAGGATGAGGAGGATGAATTGAGATGACAACAATACAACAAGCACAGAACAACCTGTAAAACCATACTGTAGTAACGAATTTCTCACACTTACCATTTCCTTCCTCTGAGTGACGACGTCTTGTCTTTCCCTGTGAGCTCATTGCAACAGTGCTGACGATGTTGAAAGCTTTCGCTGCGTTTGCGTGCTTCTGAGTTCACTGGGATCCCCACGCAATGTTGTGCAACAAGCACGACATGAAAGGCCCAGAAGACGCAGATCGCTGAGAAATCTACAATACTGCGATTCCCAATCGTGAATGATCAATAT
>JAASLG010000097.1:0-46217 GCA_013365235.1 Cercospora sesami
TGCGTTCCCGTCGCTGTGTTCGCTCCTGCTCGGGTTCTTCCCCCTGGTCCATCAAGACTTGTCGGTCAGGATGCGGTGCTACACTTGGCTCTTCTTGTCGTTGCTCGATTTCTGCTGCCATGGAGGCTGGGATAGGAATGCTCTCTTCCTGCTCAGGCACTTTCCCCTGCTTCTTCAGCTTCCCGTACTCCTTTCGTATCTTCGCCTTCTCGATCAGGTCGGACTTGATTTTTTGCACTACTGCCTGTCAGTCCTCCGGTAGCTTTTGGCGGGCGAGACGCGACTCTACCTTTTCGACGGTGGATGCCATCCGGCAAGTTCGCAGGCCCAACCTGAAAGCCCTTTTTGGGACGCTTCTTCTCGCCGCCATCATCGCCGTCTCGTTTCCTTTTTTCCGACATCTTTGCGGCTTGTTATCACGGCAACTCAATGAAACTGCAGGGCAAGCGTGAAATCGATGTCGGAAGTCGGGAAAATCGTCGTTCGCCTGGATAAGGCCCCACATGGATCGATCCGGAGACGATAAGCGTGCAACGCCGAAAGTCAAATGACGCGAGATGAACCATGTGATACTCGTTTGGCTGATGACTCGGCGTGGCAGCAGAGGAGGGGAGATAGCGAGAGCCGGAGGGGAAACGGTCGTTCTTGCTTGCTCTTTCCCACTCCCTCACTTTCGACCCACTTGCAGAAGCGACGCCCCGCAGCCATTCAGGTGCGGCAGCAAGGTGGACGTCACGCTGGAGCACTCCTTTGTCACCAACACCGCCGCACGGAAGTCGACCACCTGAAACACCCACTCGCAATTCCAATCACCTCAGACGCCGTCTCAATACCCCTCTCGCCACGTCAGACATGGTCATAGTGGCACGCCCACAATAAGCCCAAGTCCGCGAGAGTCACATCCTGAATCATCTTGCAAACCTGCAAACACCCACTTGCCTTGTGACGACGTGAAGTGCTCGGGGCCAGACTGGTGGCTCCGAGCGAGGAATGGCCGTGAATAATGGATGCCCTGGATGCCAGCCACCGTCCGGGCAGATGTCGTCTCGGAGCAGCGGCGAGCAGGAGAGGAGCAGTACGGCGAAAGCGAGGGCGGTGAGCCCAGACAATGGCACCTCGAATCCGAACATCTTCAATCCATATTACACCGGACGACCACGGACACCGGCCAACGGCAGCAAGTCAAGCACTCTGGATCGGCAGGAGCTGATCAGGAGGATCAAGAGCGGCTCCAGGCCATCTTCGCCTGAGCTCGAACGACCCGCTTCGAGCGAGTACAGTAGGATCATTAGGATCAAGAGCAGGGAATCTCGTCCGACTTCGCCTGAGCCCGAGAGGCCGGTGTCGAGTGGCTTGGAGTGGAAGCGCAGGTCGCCAGTGCCTTTCTCCTCGCTGGCAAACGCTCAAGATGTGCGACCGAAGTCGCCAGAAGCACAGCAGGACAATTTGGCATTGGGCTTGCAGATCGAGAGACCGCGATCCGCTCTTCACCGCGGCGACTTCAGGGAGCAAAGTCAACCATCCGAGCAATTCAGCGCTCAAACGCCTATCAAAGAAGAGTCACATACTGTGCTCTCGACTTCGCCTGTTGTGCCGTGGCATCCGGCGTTTCCAGCAACATATAGACCACTTCGCCGAGAGCAAGACGAAACTCGTGCTGAGCACGCCATTCCGATTCCTCGCCCCGAACGACACCGTACTGTCTCAAACGCTTCACTTGCTGCAAACTTCGTCTACAAGCCACCCACCAGCCCACTCGTGCAATCATCGCGGCCTGACACGCCTGAGCCGCCAACTTCTGAAGACCTGCGAAGTCCAGAGAAAAGTCGTCGGCATACTTTTTCGCCACGCTCGTTCAACCACTTCCAGTCAGCGCTCAACTACCCGACTGTAGCTCGCGTTGCACCACCCTTGCGATCAGAGAAATCATTTCCGTACCAAGCCCTCCAGCCCAGTCGACCCGTCAATCCCACATCGCCTTACGCCAGTCTACCACATACCCCACGAGCCGGGCAGAGAAGACCATCTGTCTCTGAATTGCCCCTTCTTCATGCGCCCCTAGTTGGCTCATACGAAGAGTCGATACTCCGAGGTCGTATGTCCACTACGCCATCGAAGCCTCTTAATTTCATGGCGCAAATCGGTGTGCTTGGAAAAGGAAATTGCAAGTCAAATTTGAGATGTCCTCCTCACGTGCAGATACCTTTTCCTGCAGTATTTTACAGCTATGGTGCCGCAAGCAAGACGCCAGCGATCGACCAGCCCAGTCCTTACGTCGGCCTCGTAGACCTGGAGAATGGTCTACCCAGTGCTGAACAGCCCAGAGACAGAAGACGAGAGAGGGTACAAGCCTCACATAGTAATAATGGCAGTCGTGCTAGCTCGCCAAATGGTTCTGGACCCGACACAGCAACGCGCCGAAGGCGCACCAAGCAGAAGCGTCGTTCCGGTTCACCCAGAGCACCGCCAGGCGGCAGTTATCGCATACCTCAGCAAGGCCAGCTGCAGATTGTGCTTAAGAATCCCAACAAAACTGCTGTCAAGCTCTTCCTCGTGCCCTACGACCTCTCCGATATGGAACCTGGTCAGAAGACCTTCATACGTCAGCGCAGTTACTCGGCTGGACCCATCATCGATATGCCGCTCACTTCGCGTGCCAACTACGGCACCGATAGGCCAGAAGCTGCACTGAGCCCGACTGGAGATCCCAACGATAAACCCATGTTACGATATTTGATCCATTTGCATATCTGCTGCCCTTCCAAAGGAAGATATTTTTTGTACAAGTCAGTTCGCGTTGTGTTTGCGAATCGAGTGCCCGACGGCAAAGAGAAACTGCGAAACGAAATCCAGATGCCAGAGCCCCGTTACAGTGCGTACAAAGCTGGCAGGGAATCAAATGTTGGCAGCACGACTTGTACACCTGCGCAAGACAACGCGCGACGACGGAGCGCTGTCGACCCTGCAATGACAGAGTCGAGATGGCCACCTCCACCATATATTGCACAATCCATGCCGAATACCGAACCGGCGGCACAGCAGCAATACGATGTGCCGACACCAACACTACCGCGACAATTCACCACATTGCCAACTTTGCCGTCACGACCTTCGAGTCGAAGTTTTAGCGATAACATGGATCTGGATTCTGGCTCACAAGGGACACGTTCACCTTTGTCACCAGCATCCACACAGGGAGATGAGATGAGGCGAAGCATTCCAAAGCTGGACGACCCTTTCACCTTCGAACGAGACCGTAGCCGGGAGAGAAGGAGTGGTAATGGAAACAATGAAAGCCTCATAGCGAGGAGACTGATGGATCTGGCATTTCAGAAACAGCGTGGGCTGTGATCGTGGCATCCTTTTACATTAAGCATATTAGCGAGGCGTTGGAGGTGTCAACTAGACTGCGATTTTCTTTCAACCTTTGTCGGGACTCAGGACATAGACCTGCACAGCATCGGCAGAACGATACTCTGCTCTACATATCCAACTCAATGAACAACAACTCAACCCAGTATCTTGGCAAACCCATCGACTGTTAAAGCAAGCAGCACACCTTCGCTTATCTATCTTGGCCAGGAAGGATGTCAGCGATGTTGCACGATCAGATCCGGCTAAGCACTCTTTGGAATGTCCATGGTCATGATCGTCATCGGCAAAAGCCACAAACTGCAGATCAGCATAAAAGCATCGTAGCGCTGAAGCTTCGAATCAGCCAATTCCGCCCGCGAAAACAACCGACCTTTCGGAATAGGAAGTGAAGGCCATCGGATGTATAACAACTACAGTACACGATGACGATGCAGTGATGTTCGAAAATTAGCGTCTGCCTATGCGGCTGTTCCACAGTGACTTCCCACAAATTCACGATATAGCTCCACTTCCGCCCTCCTCTCTCGTTGCATTGTAGTCGGTCTTCTCATCCTTGCTACTGCGATGCATTCCACAGCTCTCACCGCAGCACTTACGCTGCTCGCGTTCAATGCGCATGCACATCCCATTGTTGATGAACTGGACGAACAGAAGCTATCGGCGAGGCAAGCCAATCGCTTTAGCTTCTTTCCACTCAAGACCCCTCTGACCGGTCCTTGCGATCTCGAACATGGACCGGATGGAGCTTTGTGGGGCGAAGGCATTCTTGCGAACAACATCTTTCGTATCGACCCGAACACGGGCCTAGTGGAAGAGTATCCAATTCCTTTCACCACGCCTATTTCGAATGAGACAATACCCATCCCCACGATCTTGGGTCAGCGAGCTGCCTTTTCGTGCGCTATTCGGAGAGGTGCAGATGGAAATTTGTATGCCGCGAATGGTAAGAATCGCACATGCAAATCGAGGTCCATGAGCTGACCACAAATCGCCGAACAGGAATTCGGAACCAACTTGTGCGCATAAATCCGGGGACACGAAAGATTGACGTCTTGCAGCCACCTGGTACCGGGGCGATCGGTAATCTCCAGCCGTTCAACGACTTGTACACATCCAAGGATGCCATGTGGTACACCCAGACAACAGGCAATGTATTCCAAAAATTCGACTACGAGACTGAAACTTGGGAGACCTACAACGTCCCCACTCCGGCCTCTCTGCCGCTTGGTCTTTACGTGGCTTCGGACAACAAGGTCTATGTGGCCGAAGTACTAGCGAATAAGATCTTGGTGCTCGATCGGGAGAAAAATGAGATCAATGAGTATCCGATTCCGGAGCCATTGCAGTAAGATCCACGTCTTATATCCAGTTGTTCAAGCACTGACTGAGATCCGTAGAATGCCAACTGTGATCCGCGCCGAGCGCAATGGCTGGGTCTATTTTGCCCTCTTCACCGGAAATGGCATCGGTCGCATCAATATGAAGACACACAAGATCGAGATCTTCCACACCAACAAGCTCGCTCCTCTTGGTGCAGAGGATACCATCGACAAGTACGGCGGCGTATACTCGAGCTTCTTCAACGTCAATGGTCTTGCGAGACTCAACACCGACACCCTGAAGTTCAGCTATATCAACTTCCCGCGATCGATCAACCTTCCGTTGTTGGATGTGCCGCCATACGTCGACGTGGCAGTGAACTATGGTCCTGGCGATGCCGTCTGGTTCACGGATGTGAGCGGCAATCGTGTTGGTCGATACGACATTAGTGGACTGTACGGCTGAGCATCGTAGTCCATAGTGATAGCGACACCAATTAAGTCACTCGCGCAATGACTTCCCCGTGCATCATGGCAAATGCAGCGTCCTCATCCTCAATCCAGTCTTTCCAAGCCATGGCCCACTGGTCCAACGTCTCGGATGACACGCCCATTTCCATGGCACGATCAGCGAAAAGTCCTTGCGTACATCTTCCAGGCCAATGGCCACCATACTCCCTCCTACCCCCAGGAGAATCATATAAAGTGACGTTCATCGAGGTCAAGATCTCCTTGTCCTTGACTCCAGCCTCTTTTAACCAGCTTCTCAATCTCCTCCCAGCATCCGGGGTTCCTCCATTACCCTCATGCACTTTGATGATCGTTCGAAAACACTCTTGCAATTCACTATAATCGCCACCTGGCCAGAATCTCCCGCTTCTCAGATCACCCTCTCTCAAACAAATCACTCCACCATGGTTCACCATCTCAACAATTTTCTTTAATCCTCTTACCGGGTCGGGCAAATGTGCTACAACCTGATGCGTGTACACCACGTCAAATTTTCCACCTTTTGTCCTTGCGACCCCGTCATCTTCATCTCTCTCCTGCTCCTCCAGCAAAAACTTCAGATCAAATACGCTCCCCTTCGCAAACTCCACGTTCTTCACCCCTCTTCGTTCCGTATATACTTTCGCGCTCTCCAACATCGCAGCAGAAACATCAAGCCCAACGACATGTGCTTCAGGAAACATCTCCGCAACATCAACAGTAATTTCTCCCGAGCCACAACCAACGTCCAAGATCCGAAGCCTGTCTCCCGTCTCATCATTCTTCACATTAATCTGCTTTGCTCTAGCAAGTTCAGATATCGTCGAAATCATATATCCGCAATGCGTTTCAACTTTAGTCTTTGGCTTCTTTGTCGGCGTCCCAGTGCCACGTCCATTTCCTAATTCACCACTTTTCTCATCGTCTCCGATAGAAGTAGATCTTGCCTTGAAATATCTCCTATACTCCTCCTGCAATCCTTCTTCACTGCTCGGCCATCCATCATCGACATTCTCATCCCAGTGGTCCGAGCTATGATGATTCTTGGCATTCGAACACAAATTTCCCATTCTCGCTAGAGTCTGGCATGCAAGCGCAGCAAAAACCCGTCGGTGTTACACAGCATACACAAGCCCTTGAATGTGGAGTTGGCGAGTGAATATTGATAATTGGTGTTGATGATAGTTCTTGTACATCTGCTTTTGATGATAATGATTCGCAGTAGTGAATGATGATGATGATGCCTGGTGGTAATCACACTAGCCCTTGATCTACCCGAGACATGGTGCCAGCGAGAGACGAGACATCTCCTGATGAACGACGATAAGTTGATGATGGCATCGCTGCTGAAGTCATGAGATGGAACAGCACGAGGCTGGCAGTCCGGGATGTCGAGGAAAGAGAAACTCTAATCACCCCATCATTGCTTGGCTAATTTTGCTGGAGGTGAGAACTTTGTTCCTTTCGCTACCAGATCCATATCATCCCTGCACTTCATATGCCACTCCATGAAGTCAAGAGAGCTCGAACATTGGGTGAGCACAAGTGCGTTCAAAATGTCCATACATGTGGATTGACTACACATGTTATACTCTTCGCGTCCCTACTGATCAGACAGCAGCGCGAACTGTAATTGTACAGTGAACCATGCGTGGACTGAACAACTGTATGTGATCAGCATGCCCTGTAATGGTATGCTCCCAACCTTGCCCGATCCCATCGTCTCCGAATCAAAGCGCCTAGCTCACGGCCGCTGAGCCCAGATGTCTCATCGAGATGTTGCCCCCTTCACAACATTGCTTAGTACACATATGCGCTGCCCATCCACGAATAAAGCCTGTGCGGCATAGAAATGTGCACCGTACAAATGTGCGCCTCGATCAAAGCGGTGGTAACATGTCGAACATGGTTTCCAAGCGAGCAAGACTATGCATTGCAACCATGCATGAGTGTGTTCTTCGGCCATTGGTAGCCCGCGTCCTTCCAGGACGTGCGGTTCGCGTTGCGGTAGGCTTCAGGGTGCCGCGCGATGTATTCCGTGGTCGGGTATCCTTTCGGGTCACAGGTCACCTCATGACCCGAGTCGGCGTCGGTGTTCTGATACCACCGGACGTAGTCGACGCGCATAATAGTTGGGAACCTGAGGTTGGCTTGGTCGATGGCGACCCAACTATGGGAAAAGCCAAGGTTCAAGATCATCGACAATGGTTCTTCGGCAATCAGTCGTTGCTGGATGTTGCCATTCGGCCCAATCGCTCGACCATCAAAGCCCATCATCTCGTCATCAGCCACGAACCAGGTAACGTGAGCATCCTCGCCGCTCCCTGGCTCGTATTCGAACGCGAACTTCTGGAACGCCTTGCTGTCGTACCAGTCGTTGTTGAGCATAGTCACAGTCGATATGGCTTGTTGAAATGGCCCGCCAGTGTAGGTGTTGACCATACTGAAGTTGTACTCTGGTATCTCCATGAAGTCGTAGTTGGGGTAGTAGAAAAGATCGAACGGCGCCACCTGATATGATTGTGTGGCAACCCCCAGATTGAGACTGCCCCAGTCTGCACTGACTTCGATAATATCGATCTCAGGCGCACCGCGACCAATCCCAGGCGATGGATGATCTTCATTGTGACAAGTACAGCTCGGCAAGCGCTGTCCGGGCAAGAAGCTGATGCCATCCGGTGATGACTGATTCGGAGTGATGCCCACGTCGCAGTCGCTGTAGGTATATGGCCACATACCGTCAGTTGATGCGAGGTAGCCAGGTCGTCCGAGATTGCCCATGGTCCAAACACCGGGCCACAAGCCGTGGATTCCAGCAGGTCCTGGCAAGCTGACCGAAACTTCAAAGACGCCACCTTTGAAGCACAGTTGGTTCCAAGAATTCAGCATGCCTGATCTGTAGTCGAGATCATGGTTGCGAAAGGCATCAAGTTGAAGCTGTAGACTGCCATCACCTTGCGTTCCATTAGCTTGTTCAAAGGCGACAATATACACAATTACTTACCTGTGTTGACAGCATCCGGGTCATACCATTCGAGGTCTTTGGTGGCTCCGTACCAGATGTCGGGTGCAAACCAGTACGGATCGTCACCTTCGTAAAACGTCCTGTTCTTTGCGTTGAATTCGTCACTGAAAACGAGCTTCAAAGTATCACCGTTGACACTTTGGCGGGTCATTGCTGAAGCCGGAGTGTCTGGATCAATGAGGCCACGCCTCATGTTCTTCAACAATGGGTATACCTCGTCGTTGACATGAGCCCAAGGCTCTGGTTTTGTGTGGCCCGGCATCTGATCCAGCGGAGTCTCATACGTGTATGGTATGAGGTTCGTCCCGAGGAACGAAACAACGGGCAAGACAATGAAGATTGTGCAGAGCCCGGTGAGCAAGAAGAAAATGCCGATAGTGTTGACGATGTTCTCTCTGGAGAAGCGTTCTCGTAGAGTGAGTTTGTACCGTCGATCATCATCCCATGCAGGCATGTGCATGTCGTCATCATCCTCTTTTTCATCCATGTAAAGTACGTACGGAGCGCCGAGTCGATCATCCACGAAGTGAGGTATGAAGGCCGCTTTCTCGGGGTCTGCGTTGTGAATAAAGGTCGGCGTCGCCGCTCGAGTGATGGCCACTGGAGCTGCTGCTGTGACAGGATCTGCGGCTTCTGCGTCTGGTTGATCAGATGTCGTTGTATCCTCATTGGCCTCTCGAAGTGAAGCAAGTGACACGCGGTGGTCGTCTTTGAAGGGGTTCGACTGCACCGACGATCGATTCGACAGCTCTGCGGATGATTTTGTCTTGGCAGGCGCAAGGTGGTGGTCGGACGAGCCGAATGTCGGTAATCGTACTGCTGGCGGAGCACACGCAGGCAAATCTTGCTGAGAAGTATTCGCCGAGTTCGATCTGGTAGCGAATGGATTGTAGTAGCGCGTATAATCTGCTCCGAGATCTTGCACAGCTCTGGGAGTGGGATGTGACAATGTTGAATACGACCCCTGATGTGCCATCTCTGTAGCCGAGACAGCTTGTCGCGGAGGTGTTTGCGGTTGATTGTATGATACATCTTCTGTGACGGGTATCAGGGCCACATTTCGATAAGGTATTGACAGCGCTTCGGACGAGCTGGCTGTGCTCGAGCCGCTATTCTTTCGCACATCCGACTCTGCGGTGGTCTTCGAGGCGAGGGGTCCCAGAGGAGAAGGTATAGGCGGAGCATATGGTGAAAGACCTGAGTGTTGCGATCGTGGCTCGGGTTGAGGGTCATCCAATGGCGCAGCTTGTGCTGTCGGAACATTCGCCCGCGCGTTGCTGGACCTTCGGCCTTCTCGAGAGGCTTCTCGTGAACCGGGGCGTAAGGCCTCGCGCAACGACTGTGCAGAGGCTTGAGCGTTGAGGTTGGTGGCAGACCGGCCAGCCTGTTGAACTTGTCTGTCGTCGCTGCCGTTCAATGTCCGCTGTGGCCCCCGCAGTGTTGGTTGTAGGTGATGCTTGGTCAGTTCACGGGTTTGCGAGGGTGCCATCGCTTGTAAGCGAATGAACTAAGATCCCTCCAAGGCCATACGATGTTGCTGAGCGGACGGCGGGCGGTGCTGGGTTCGAGTCGACGGCTACAGGTACGCCATGTGCATGAGCGACGCGACGCCTTTGGGTGTCCGAGCAACTGCAGTTTGGCGGCGGGCAGGTGGTACTCGGGCAGGGGTTGAAGGCAGGAGGCAGGCGATGTCTGCAAATCGACTACTTCTGAGTTCAATTGATGCAACAGCTTCAGCTCTGCAGCACTGGAAATGCGGGCCGGACAAAAGCTGCTTCTCAATGTCGTGAAGGAGATCGATCGCGATGGCGGTAGCGAGTGTGAGGGCGTCAAACGAGCGACTAAGGTAAGGGCATCGAAGATGTTGAATTTCAAAGTCGACGACGAGGCACGCTGGCGGTCGCACGCACGCGGGTGTGGGCGACCTTGCCGTGTTTTTTCTGCAGCTCAACTGCCCGCAGTGCACAACGCGGATTGCTGCATTGAAGCTGCAGGAACGCGACTGCGGTGCGCAGCGCGTGAAAGTGGAAGCGACGACACCTGTGCATTGATTTGCCTCGAGCAGCCGCCTTCTACAAAAGAACAGTGTGCCTTTTCATTAACGACGAAGTGTTACGCCGTGGCCGAGGAGGCCCTTTGTAGCCTGAAAGCGCAAGTGAAGCAAATTCTTCGGTGAAGCAGGTGCTTCGTGTTCATGCGACGCCGAGATGGCGAATCGCAATGCCATCTTCGGTACCAGTGGGTAGTCATAGCAGGACGTTTTAAAGCTGAACGAACTGAATCTACATTCGACGGTGGTGGGTCGCTACATGTAGTTCTGTCCGTATACAGAAGTTCCCACACCCAATAAGCGCGCACCATCCATCGTGTGATCGGCGTCTCGAAAGCAATTGCCATGTGCACGACGGGGCGACGGACTGAAAAGCTGCGTTTAGCCCTTTCGAGCGGCCGCGGCTTTGATACCGACGTAATCTGCAATGAAGCCGCGGAAGTCCTTCTGTGCCGCTTCGTATTGGGGCTTGAGACGTTCGCATTCGCAGTCTTGCTTGGGCCAAGGAGTCGTCCCTCTTGATGACAACCAGCAGTCTGAACATTGGAAAGTGAAACGAACCAGATCGAGGACTACTGGCAAATCTTCTTGAGTCTTTCGTGATTTGTGTAGTGACACCATCATAGTCTTGCAATCCGCTGCGAAGGTAGCAATACTGACACCACGAGACCCAATAGCTTTGCTATCAAATTCAAGGAAATGGATTGTCAGCGAGCGAAGACGCTTTGCTTCTCGTAATTTGAAGAAGACTGTCCGAGCTTTGGTTGTCTGATATGCTCTGGGTTCGAAGACCACATCTCGGAGCAAGGTTCGCATTGTCCCAATCGCTTCGAGAAACGTTTGACAGGTCTTGAAGTCGGGAAAGTGGAAAGTGTTGCCATAAATGGTTGAGGATGCTTCATGCCAGATCTGCTTGTTGACTGTCAACAGCCCAAGGGCACTTGGTGGTTTGTTCGTCCAGGTTGCTTTGCTTCCGTTCCATCGAGCCGAGGTCCCCAACAGACGTCCGTGACTGACAACACGATGTGCGTGCCCTCTGCGCTTCAGCTGGCTGATGGAGGTCCCACATTCATCGCGAAAGCACTCGTCATAGATCATCTGGCGAATCTCCGCTGGCAAGTCCAAGAATGGGAAGTGATCGGTAGAAGGCTCAAGCAACAGGATATGGTGACCCTTCAGCGGCCCCTTGGTGAAGGTGAGCTGTGACTGTCAGCATGCACAAGGACTGTGAAAGCTGCGGAACTCACTGGTTTCAGCCGGAAAGCATCGTCGTGCTTTACTTTGATTGTTTGAACAAAGCTGCCTGATTTTGACTCGTACTGGTCACGTCAGCAGTTGATCAGGGCGTTGAAGAAACATTTGCTTTACACTCACCGCCGAGGTTTCCGACATCGTCGCATTTTTCAGACGTGATGTCTTCGTTTTCCAGTGCTTGAATCCCGGGTATACAGGCTCCGACGCAACCATTTTGCCGGGCTCGTGTTCCCGGGTGTCAGAATGAGCCTTACGCTTCTTCGGCGTTGCCATTGTGTCGAAGCAGTATACTGTGACTGGAGTTGAGCGCGTCGATTGCGCAGGATGAGTACATCTAGCCGGCAGCTGGAAGGGTTCGGCAGTATGGCAGGTGTGTGAGGCAGCCACCGCTCTTCTCGCGTCCGGGGAAGGAGCATTTTCAACGCGTTCGCGACGCTTTTCCATCGGCGCACGCATCCGTCGGCGCATCCCGTGAACCGCACACCACAGCACAATCGAGCAGTACGCATTGCTTCAATGCCTCAATCTACGACAGGTTGAACTTCTCTTTGAGGAATTGCTTCACCTGCGCGTTGCCACCCTTGCCCACGTTTTCTCCCAGGCCCATGACCTTCAGCCCTTCAAGACTTCGCGCTCTGCTCAACGCCACATATTCTTGTCCCTCCTCGAAACTTCGTCCAAGATCAACTATCACTCGGTTGAGCGTCATGCCTTGAGATTTGTGAATTGTCATAGCCCATGCCGCAATCAGCGGAATCTGCGTTCTCGCCAGCAATGTGTATGGCCTCTCGTCTCCCAGCTCATTTACCTGACAGTCCGCGTAGACCGTCCTTCGTAGGCCATTGTCGAACTCCACGATCGGCCACATCTTGTTCTGATTGCGAGGTTGCAGAATGAAGTCTTTGATCTGAGCTTGTCGTAGCTCGGCGTATTCGCCTCGCAATTCTCCTTGCTCCATGCTCTGAGATGGCTCTGGCGAGGCATCTCTGCCGTACCGAGACCTTTTGTCACCAGAGCGTGATAATGAGGTGAGTCTTCCACCACCTTCGCGTACTGCCGCTTTGGGAAGCTTTGACTCGGCGTACGGCTCGAACCCGATCACTCTTCCTTGGCTACCATTTACCAGGCCGTTCGCGATATCGAGATTCACGAGCAGCACAACAAGCATGCCAGCCTTGAACTCCACGAGGGTATCGAGGCGATGTTCACGTAACGCTTCGAGCGAGTTGTCCACCGGCGAGCGTCGGCCTTTTTCGCGGAGGTTGCCATGCGTCTCGTTCCAGCTGAAGTAGTCCAGACAACGAAACTCGCGCTTGGCAGTTTTTAGCCTGTCGAACTCAGTCTGGTTGATCCGCCTGACTTCTTCTCGCGTTGGAAACAGCTTGACGGCATTCTTGACATCGCAGGGGTGGTCCAGTAGGAGTTGACGATCAGCATTTGTGAGCGGCTTTCCTATCCTTAGCTTCTGAAGAATGCCAATAAAGACTTCATCACTTTGGCGATGAATGTTGGTCAGATTGACGTGCTTGAACCTGCAATCCTCCCAGACCGCGCTTCGAAAAGCCCACTTATCGTCGTCGTTGCAGTCTCCGTGCAGTGAACATCGATAGAGTGTCTCTCCTCGCGGTCCCACTTTCCTGATTTGTTCCCTGCCACAAGTCATGCAAAATTGGAATGGCTTCACAGGAGGCAGCTGACAAAAATCGCCTGTAACGACCAGCTGGACGCCACCGAATGGCAGGTCCCTTCCGCGAGCTGCTTGCATGATCTTGCTGAGTCTTGTGAGAAGGTGGTTTTCGACCATGCTAACTTCATCAATGACCAGGACGTCCGTGTCCCTAAACCTTTTCGAGACAAACTTGCCATGTGCTGCTCTGACAAGTTCATCAAGTGGTCGTTTCATGTGCCCAGGAGTCCATCCTGCGTATGTCCAAGTTGTAGACCCGTTGATATCCAACGCTGCTTTGCCCGTCGGGGCTATGATCCTGACAGTCTTACCAAGTTCGCGAAGACGCGGCACGAACGCTTTCAATACAGTAGATTTACCGCAGCCGGCCGAACCCGTATAAAACACGTTCTTTCCGGCCAGAATGGCATCAACAACCTCTTGCTGCTCACCGCACAGTTGAGGCTCGGATTGAGGTGGAGGGGGCAGTGGCGGTTGCGGTAGTGCCGCTGCGGGTGACATATATCGTGGCGGCGAGCTCGAAGTGAGGTCAACGACTGGCGGCATAGGTCTGAGATTCGCAAGAATCGCTCCTGCGATCTGACGCTGTTGAACTGCCTCGTCTGGAACCATTTTAGTTTCGGCTCTCATGTCGATTGCGCTTGTATTGTGTGGGTTCGCCGCAGGAAGGTCAAACACTTTCAGACAGTCGTAGTCTCGAAGGCCTGCTTCACGCACAAGCTCTGCGGCGCTCAACCTCTGACCCTCGAAGTGAAGGCAAACTGCTTGTGCGACAGAAATTCCGAACTCCTTCTTG
This sequence comes from Cercospora sesami, assembly GCA_013365235.1. Classification (NCBI taxonomy): domain Eukaryota; kingdom Fungi; phylum Ascomycota; class Dothideomycetes; order Mycosphaerellales; family Mycosphaerellaceae; genus Cercospora; species Cercospora sesami. The sequence continues at coordinate 13,996 of JAASLG010000097.1, forward strand.
GCCACCGTGATGATCTTTTCGAAGGTTGTGTTCTGAATACGTCAGTCTGGTTTCATTAGTGTAATGCATGCGCACGCTTACCATGGATGCTTTGCACCTGTAGTCCGTTTTTCCTTGCCTCTTCAGAATGAGCTTGATTCCGTTGGTGGAAGACACAGCTACACTGTTTGTCGCTGTGGCTGGAGGCAGCTCGGCTTCCATTTTCGGTTGAACGAGCGGTTGAGCAGGAGCGGTGGGTTGCTGCAACGGAAGCTGCGAAGCGCTTTCTACCGAAGCAGCGCTCGTGTCCTGCAGCTTTGCCTTTCTCGCCTTCTTTCGAGGCATGGAAATGTCTTCATCAGCTGTTCTTGCACGTATGGAGGCGATCTTGGCTTGAAGGCCAGCTGCTTGTTCCTCCAATGCATTCTCATCGTCAGAGTCGCTTCCTGGTAGGAATGATGGAGGGCCGCTTGCCTGCATGTGGTCTTCTCGCTTACGCTTGTCAGTCTTCGCTGGTCCTTGTTCCTTGTGAGATGGCAGATTTGATGAAGCCTGCGCCAAAGGCATTCTGTGAGCGACCGGCGTGTGGGCGACTGAAAGCGCCGGATCGCCACTATTCAATACAGCAGTGGTCATTTCCGCTATCTTGTGCGCAGGTTGTTGGCTCAGCTTATACTGCAAGATGTCAATCTTTGAGCCGTTGACGTACGAGCGAAGCATGATGGCCGTATCGGAGGGAGCTTGTGAGATGCCGAAGCCATGCGATGCGCTCCGCTGGAGGTCCAGATCCTGAACAGCTTGTCGGGCATGTAGGTCTGTAAGCATCCAGCGCAATTGCTCCTCATCGTTCAAGGTAAAAGATCTTTGGATTAATTGCGCACCTTCCCGCACAAGAACTTCGAAGTTGTCGCTTGTTGCGCCGCAATTTTCGGCAAGCTGTTCCACCATGAGGTGTGTGACCGCCGAGTCAATGGCGTTTTGCCGACACCTTTGCAATATTTCGTTGTAGTCCTGGTTCAATATGCGGCGATACGCCGCACACGTGGGTGAAAGCCATTTGGGGCCATGCCCATGCGATGCGTATAGGAATACAGAGTCAGCAGCCGGTGCTGCCAAGTGCTGGTTCCCGGCCATCATCAATCAACAGATCTTCGCTTGCACCATCTCGCGGTGGAGCACAGAAGGCGTATCGACTCGCCGTCGAGACAAGATCCTGAGCGACTAGGTGCATATACGGCCAGATGCACAAAATCTCAGCTCGATCTCACTGGTCACTGCATCGCCAACGAAAGCTCGGTTGAATAATGTTGTCCCAAGATCGTGGTCGAGTGCAGTACAGTAGACGCGAAGTGAGAACGCGAAGCGCGTTTTCCGAGTTTCAGCCGGGGTGGGCGGAGCTGGGGCCGCAGAGGTTCATTCATCCGCCCCTGAACCTGGATCGACAAGATGCCAAAATGATGGCTTTCAGTATAATTATCTTCAATTCTGACCTTCTGGCCTTTTCAGCTGTATAGAGTGTTCCCAGTCGCTACTAAAGCGTATACCAATCCCAAGTGCTGCCCACAGCGCCGCGCTTATGCTTGTCCCAATGCATCCAATATATACAGAAAAGCTACAGCTCAGAACGCTCAGGGTATCAAATCCTCCCAAACGCCAGGTCATCATTCATCAGTCGTCATAGACTCTCTCGCCGAGAAACGAGAAGTTTCCATATCGCCTCTTGGGCAGTCCGAGGCGGAGGCGTCGCAAGGCATGCTAGTACTCTAGCCGCAGCTTCTCAACGACCCTCAAAACACTGATGCTAAAACACAGGAGCCATGCCACCAGGCTGATCAGGAGCACTCCACTCAGAGCTTTCTGTTTGTAGCAAATTTCCGCGTTGTTAGGGCATGTCTTGGGTATTTGAAGTGGTATGTCGCCAATGATTTGCGTTCCTTGCTCATAGCACGCCCAGCTGGAATCTGCTAGGGCGCTGAAGGCCAGGGATAGATTTGAGGCGGAGAAGACGATGAAGTATAGATCGCAGAGCAGTAACAGCGTCTTAGCAGCCACTGAACGCAATCCGAGACTAAGAGCATATTAGCCAACAAGCCGTGTGCTGTTATGCACTTTCGTACTCACGGTTTCGATGTATATTCATCCCATGTTATGTATCCAATGTAAGGTATCGCGAAAGCTGGTACAATGATGCCCATGTATGTCGAGGCGCGGGGAGCACACTGGTTAAAGCGGTCATTGTCCCTGTTGACTCTGTTCACGGTTCGTAGTATAGTGGCCGCAACGCCCAGCGCGCCGCAGGAGAATGCCAGCACCACAAGACGGAAGACCAGGGGCACGAAAGCGTTCTTGAGCAGTAGGCGCCAGAAAAATCGTACACTTCTCTCCTGTCTCTCCGGGCTGATCAACCACTTCCCTCGGAAAAGCAGGCCTCGAAACCCACGCGGTCTCTTATTGTCCAGATGTATTTCGTCTTCCTCTTCCCATCCTCTGTCATAGATGGACACATTCTCTCGCATCCACGATGCGCTTCTTACTATGCCTTGCCCTCGGTGTTCCCTGGGATTTGGCCCTGATTGCATAAATGGTATCCATCGCGCTTGGTGTTCCGCTATGGGTGCGGATAACAGTCCCGGCTCTGCATCCCGATATCCGTCAAGTTTGCGTCCGGGTTGGTATTTCGTGGGAACTTTGTAATGTCGCGTGTTGGGTAGTGTAGGCGCTGGCTCTATAAAGGGCGCCTGCTCATCGTTGGCGTGTATCCATGGCGGCAAGGAGCCGGGTTGATGCGGATCGACGGTCTCGGCGGTTGATGTGGAAGCGTGCGATGTGGATGTCGTCGGCTGGTATGGGTTACTGGTAAGGAGCGTGGCGCGTTGTGACATCTGCATGGCGGTCGGACGCAAGAAGAGAGGAAGAAGGAGAAGGGGAGGGAGTCGCCGGAATCACCACCGCCCAGGCATGCGCGCGCAGTGGAGAGTGGACATGAAGGTGCAGGAGGTGGTGGAGCCCGGAGGCGGAACTCAGCAGATTGCAATAATGAAGCTGGGGTTCGCGATGACGCTCTGCACGCACCCAGCCACGCTGCAGCTGTGCGTCTGGTGTTCCAAAAACCTGGCCCGAAGCGCGCCTCGCACGGCGATTTGAGAGCACCGCAGCCTGGGCGAAGCTGGGCGCATCGCTTTCCCACCACACTCCATCGACAACACCATCGACGTGGTCGTGCAGGGAACAGCTTGCTTATTCACCTTATACGAGACCGCTTTCGGTTCCGAGATCGATTATCACAAGACCGCAGATATGCTTAAATGATACGCATACACTGGCGGAATCCCAAGGTCATCCGGCTCAACCGAAAATGTCTCACCAACGCGCCAACCCTTGCGCCGCGACGCGCTGGCTTTGCAGCAATCGGACAACCACTCGTGGGAGCACTGCTCAGAGACCTGCAATGGTTCTCAATGCCAGAAGTTTCATCCCCGCTCATATATCGTACTGCATACTATCGGCAATCGTATTCTACAATCGGCGTCAATCCTCATCACGGTCATCCAGCATGATCCCTCTTCCAAGCTGGCGCTACACGCAACTTTCAGCTCAAGATCAGATGCCAAGCAGAGCCCGTCTGTCCGTATGAGATACTTCGCGTATCTCCGTTCTGGTCACGGCGATCACGCCTCTCCTTCACGCTCTTCGTCCTCGTAGCGTAGTAACGTCCGCTCTTGGTCCTGTTAAGAGGCGGTCGTTCATTCACAGCTTCATTCGTCGTTGGTGGCGTCGGGGGCGGGCTGGCAAGTGTCGTATCGTAATAGTCCCTGGCATGCTATCAGTTCCACGCTCATTCCATCCGCACGGATGAATTGAGTAGGTGACTGGAACACCATTCAAAACAGAACATAGTCGAGCGCGTAGAATCCTGCCTCCACTACGGGACAGCAGGATGGCGGACTGGCATCACCTCAGTGGTGGACTGGCATCGCCTGAGCAGCTGGCAGGTCGCTTGAGCGCATCCACTTTCCAGCGTAGGTTTAGTCGAGGGCAATGGGTTGAGAGGTCTTACCATCCACCTCTGCCCTCCTCCGCAATTTTTCCACTGACATCGCGCCGCCTGGATTGAGTTTCTGATCCAAACACGTTCATATCGGCTATGTCCGCTCCAGTCCTAGAGATGACTCTCGTGGCCTGCTTCTGCTGGGCTGGAGCCTTGAAGTGCGGGAATGCACCACTCTGGTTTCCACGGACACCGCGAGTTGCGGCAGCCAAGTCGCCATATTGCTTTCTGCTTGGGGTGTTGTTTTTCGATCGTCCACCACTGACCATACTCGAGGTCATCAATGAAGGTGCCGATTCGGAGTACACTGATGAAGCGACGGTGCCTTGCGAAGCTACAGTGAGTTGTCGAGCAACACCGATCTCGGTAGGATCATAATTCTCCTTGTCCTCCTGCGTTAGAGCTTTGCCCAGCTCGCTTTCTGGCACAGGCGGGGTTGGAGGATTCATCTTCAAAGGCTGCACTTGCTGTTGCTGTGGCTCAAACGAATCCGCTCGCTGCAGCTCGACGTTCGGTAGCTTTGGTTCGCGGGAATGAGCAGTAAAAGGTCGGTCGCTGGCATGCGCACGCGGTGTGCCAAGGTCTGCTACGTCCCCGTCAGGCAGCACGTACCAGTTGTCGTTCAGCAGACCGGCCTTCTGTTGTGTTCGAACGGCGTCGCGTGATGGGGCGGATGTATACCGCTCTGGCGTGCTTTGATTCGCGAGAGGACGATCTGTGTATCCAGGAATCGGTGGGACATCTTCAATGTACATAGGGACGCCATGCTCGGCCGGAGACACCACGGTACCAGCTCGCGAACGATGACCAGAGCCAGCCACAGATACGCGTGAGCTGCGAGCAGATTGTGGGCCTGGATGATAAGTGACTTCATCATACTGTTGCTTGGAGAAACGAGCAGAATCGGGATTATGAGGTGAGTATGCCTGATTTGAATCCGTTCTGCTGTGGCCCCTAGTAGAAGAAGATCCCGCAGTCAGCATAAGGAATGTTCATGTCTTTTGGGGACACAACACTTACCATGGAATGACTCTCGCTTCGGGATCCTTAACCATCGACGAGCGAGAACCGTTCATAGTACTACCACTGTAGTATCCTGACTTCTTCTCGGACATATTTGATGAGACAGACGAGATCGTCATTTCGGAGTTCTTGTGCTTGTGTTTCATCGACCTTCTGCGACTGCTGCCAGTCAAGTTGTCCTCAAGCGGATTCATATCTGGAGGCAGGTTCGCAATCTTCCGGAACATAATGATCAGGTAGATATCGAGAAGGATGCTGATCAGGTGCAGCCCTCCTACAACTATGCTTGCGATGAAGGTCACATAAATGACGGTCGATGTTGCAAAGTTGGTGCTAAAAAAGCTCGTCCACCGATCCTTCTCGGTAGGCTGCATGTTGTAGTTCTGGTTGGAGTATAAGGCGATGAAGACGTAGAACGGAATTAGTCCTACATCCATGAACAGCGCGAAGAAATGGTAGCTGCTGCTGCTATTCGGCGTACGGCCCTTTGCTGGCCGGAGAAGGTGATAGATGGCGTACATGCTGATGACCACGTCCCATGCAGGCTACCACAATAGTCAGTATGTAACGGTAATGCGAGCTGGGATTGACTGACAGCAATTCGTATGATCCAACCCGGCCCATCACTGGCCATCTTCAAACAGATGACGCAGACCAGGACACCTAAGGCCCCAATTTCCTGCAATATTCGAAATGCAAACTGTACCCATCTTGTCCCAATGATCTTGCCCTTTGTGTTGGAAGGCAGTGGCTCGTGATGTACTTCAGGGTTGTTGACCACCATATAGCTGTCCGGATGCTGGTTGAAGTTGATCAATGGACGCCCATCCTGTTGAGAGAGTTTCTTCTGTCTTTCCGCTCGTTCAGCGAATGCTTGATAGTGAGCTTGAGTGGCCGCTCGCGGGTTAAAGTCGGAGTATGGATAGGCGATGGATGTTCGTGAGCCCTCTAGTTGGCCATAGAGGTAGGGCTGTTGGACCATGGTGACGGCGAGCTGCTGTGCAACAACAATGCTATTGTTGCTGCGCGAGCTGCCTGCTAGTAGCGACTGTCGATGCGGGAGGACTGATGAACGAGAGGAGTGTCGCAGAGGAATGTAATAAGAGCAATCGCGCGTGGCTACAGAGGTCCAAGAGGTCAACTAGTGGTCGCTCTGGTGCCAGGATGATGAGATGGTCGTAAGGATCCTCCTCACCATTTGTTGACGGATTGGGTGTTTCCCTAGCAATAATCAACGGCTAGGCCGAAAATAGACTTATCGCGCTAGCATGGGCGCATGCCTGGTGACGATGCGGCAGCAAGCTTTCCGATCTCGCTCCGACTTTCTCTGCGACATCACATTTCCGGTACTCATGTCGGCGGGGACGACGGCGTCGTGGGTGTGCAGACGCTGTCAGAGCGCAGCGCGTTCTCATGGCACCATCGCGAGGCCGACGGTCGCTCGACATGCTGGCACACGACCGTACAGCGTGGAGAGCACACAGCAACGGCCGTTGCATCTCGCCATCATTGGAGCAGGACCGGCGGGCTTCTATTCAGCATACAGACTGCTGAAGAATCTGCCAGACGCCCGTGTGGACATGTACGAGGGATTGCCATCGCCATACGGCTTGGTCCGCTTCGGAATAGCTCCAGACCATCCGGAAGCAAAGGTGCGACAGCCATCAATGCCGACAGCAGAGTAGAGAACTGATAGGTGAGTTCTGGTGACAGAAATGCTCAGAGACACTGCCAGATGTGGCCAAGTATCCGGGGTTCCAATATGTTGGCAATGTTCCCATTGGCAATGAGCCTGGTCAGTTGCCACTAACCACTCTAGCACCGCACTACGACGCTGTCCTGTTCGCGTACGGCGCTTCCAAGGACAAAACGTTGCGAATCCCTGGAGAGAATTTGAGGAACGTCCTTTCCGCAAGAGCGTTCGTAGGCTGGTACAATGGCCTCCCTGAACATGCGGATCTCAATCCAGACTTGCAGGCGGGAGAGACTGCGATCGTGATCGGGCAAGGAAATGTTGCTTTGGACGTTGCAAGAATGCTTCTCATGGACTTGAACGAGCTCAAGAAAACAGATATCGCCGAGCATGCTGTAGAGGCTTTGAGCAAGAGCAGGGTGAGAGATGTGAAGATCATCGGACGCAGAGGACCACTGCAGGCGCCATACACAATCAAGGAGCTCAGGGAGCTTATGAATCTGCCCAGAGTGGGCTTTGTGCCGCCACCTGAGGGCTGGGAAGAGCTCGTTCAGGTGGAGCGGAAGAAGTTGCCTCGACAATTGAAACGCATCGCCGAGTTGCTCGAGAAGGGAAGCAAGACACCGATCGAGCGAGCAGAAAAGGCCTGGCAGTTGGGATATCTGAGATCACCTACGGAGTTTCTCTCGAGGAATGGCGATACTCTGGACGCCGTCGGCTTTGAGGGGACGGAATATGTGGCATCTCCAAAGGACTCTGTCATCTCTGGCGATCCTGAACAGACACTAAACGCGCTTCGTGGACTTCGAGTGAAGCCAGCCGAGCCCGCGAAACGAACATCAATTGGAGCATCACTTGCTTTCCGCAGCATCGGATACGAGTCCGAGCCAATAGCTGGAATGGATCAAATTGGCGTGCCGTTCGACAAGAAGAAGGGCATCATACCAAACGATCGTTATGGCCGCGTACTGTCACCCGATCTCGGGCCCGGCGAATTGACTGCAGGGCACGTACCAGGCATGTACTGCGCAGGCTGGGTGAAGCGCGGGCCGACGGGTGTGATAGCGAGCACCTTAGACGATGCATTCACAACTGCAGATGTCATCGTCAGTGACTGGCGGAAGAACGTGAAATTCAATGATGGGATCGGCGAAAAGAAGAGAGGCTGGGGGGATGTGAAGAAGCTTGCTGAAAATCGGGGAATGAGGCCAATCAATTGGCAGGACTGGGAGAAGATTGACGCCGAAGAGGTCCGAAGGGGACGAGCGAAGGGAAAGGAGAGGGAGAAGTGTAGGACAGCAGAGGAAATGCTGAAGATTCTCGATGGCTGAACTGTCGGCATCATGATACGCTTGTACAGAGGGTCCGCTTCACTTGCGGAAGGAATCCAGGACGAACCTGCCATTATAGATGTAATGGTAGGAGCGACGCAGCGAACGAGGCGCATATGTACCACATAGACTAGCGGCACCTGCAATACCACATGTATGTGCCAGAGATGGAAAGCTCTCATCACGTTATGAGTGGCACAAAATCGTATGGACTCTTCACGGCGGGTTAATAATCAGTAGCGGTCCTAGCGGAGGCGCAACTCATTTGGGCTGCATGGACGGACGGCGGCTGTTCACGCTCCGCGACTTCCGTCCCCTTGAAGGGTGGGAAGCGAAGCAGCAGCGCACTGAGCCAGAGCAGGAGCCATTCTCCAGCTGGCCTCGGGTCTGAGACCTTGTGCACTGCCTCTCCCGCAGTGTCGCTGGAGTTGGAGCGGAAGCAAGCTCGTGTTCGCTCCCGGCGCACGCATCACAAGCTCGCCAAGGATTCATCTCACAGCCTCGCTGCGTTGTGACGTTGATCGAGCTGGCCAGGATTACGTTCCCTTAGTGCTCCACTCCTTCTCTTTTCATGACAGCAATAGTTTTCTGCCTAATCATCCGTCCTCGCCCCGACCGCGAGAGCATGCGCGCTCAAGAACCAGTACTCGCCTGAACGAATCTCGCGTTCGCGACAACTTTGTGCGACCGCGTCAAACACGTGCTGCAGCACTAGCTACTCAGCTCTCCCGCGCACGTCCGGCAGGCAGCAAACAGGAAAGGACGACACTGCGCGACAAACGACCCGGGACTGGACACAGTCGCGCATTCAGGCCGTGACACCACTTCTCCTACCGATAGGACAATCGCCATCAGGCAGCCATGACCAAATCGAAGAAGGATATCAAGTTCAACCACCGGGAACGGAGGTTGAGCAAGAGCAGCATGTCAGACATCAACTATGAGTCGCCCAACGAATCGAGAAGTCCGACGCGAAGAGTGAATGCATCGAAGAGCAGTGACCATAATGGGTCCGTCAGCAGGTCCCGGGAAGACATCAGGCCAATCGCGGAGAGAACAGACACGACCGCGAGTGGGTGGCAGACGGAAAATGAGGACGAGAAAGTACGTCGTGGAGACAGGGGACCTGGCGATACCGAACTGACAAATAGCGAGCAGACAGAAGTCAAGCCCCAGTCTGAATACGAGAAGAAGAAACAGACCTTCATCACACGAGCAATATGGACCTTCGTGATGATTGCCATTTTCTTCATCGGCATGTTCGCAGGCCACATCTACATGATTATCATCGTGACCGCGTGCCAAATCATCTCCTTTAAAGAGGTCATCAACATCGCCAACGTTCCAAGCAGAGCTCGATCACTTCGATTCACGAAAACACTGAACTGGTACTTCCTTGGAACGACGATGTACTTTCTCTACGGCGAAAGCGTCATATACTACTTCAAGCACATTGTTCTGATCGATCGAGTGCTACTTCCCTTTGCGACACACCACAGATTCATCAGCTTCATGCTCTACATTCTGGGTACGTGAACACGCGAACGCCGCTAGTGCAGCACTGACATCTACCACGCAGGCTTCGTGTTCTTCGTTGGATCGTTGCAGAAAGGCCACTACAAATTCCAATTCACACAGTATGCCTGGACACATATGGCCCTCTACCTGATTGTGGTCCAAGCACATTTCATCATGAACAACATCTTCGAAGGCATGATCTGGTTCTTCCTGCCCGTCAGCTTGGTCATCATCAATGATATCTTTGCATACATTTGCGGGATTACTTTTGGCCGGACACAATTAATCAAGCTCAGCCCCAAGAAAACTGTCGAAGGTATGAAGAAGCGGCTTGGAAGTTTTGATCTCCGCACACGTACTAACTACTCCACAGGATTTGTCGGCGCATGGATCTGTACCATTCTCCTGGGCTTTTTCTTTACCAACATCCTCATGCGATCGAAATACTTCATCTGCCCGGTTAACGACCTCGGAGCGAACATTTTCACCGGTCTCGAGTGTGACCCCAACCCAGTCTTCATTGCGCACACCTACTTCTTGCCATTCATTCCACACAGCTGGGACTTCCTTCCGCAGACTGTGACAATCTCGCCGATTCAATTCCACATCATTGTACTGGCTTCCTTTGCATCCCTGATAGCGCCATTCGGTGGTTTCTTCGCCTCAGGTCTCAAGCGCACATTCAACATCAAGGACTTCGGCGACTCTATCCCGGGACACGGAGGCATGACGGACAGGATGGATTGTCAGTTTATCATGGGCTTCTTCAGTTTCATGTACTATCAGAGCTTCATCGCTCAACACAAGGCAAGCGTCGGTGGGGTCCTGGAGACAGCAATCACTGGTCTCTCGGCTGATGAACAGATCGCATTGGTCAAGGGTCTCACTCAACATCTTTACAACCAAGGGCATGTCGGGCATCAGGTGATAGACTACCTGAGCGAGAACCTCGCGGCTGTGCGTTCGGCCAGGAGGTGAAGTTGAAGCGTTTGATCAGCAAAGACCACAGTTTCGATTCTGCAATTTGTGAACGATTGATTGATTGGTATGATGTGCGCATGGGTAGTGAGAGTTGTACACCGTCTCACCGATGACTAGACGCACAAGAGAAGCCGCATGAGCTATATCGTGTGAGCTCTACTTGTGCTGAACCAACCACGTTTTCTGCCGCGTGCTGCTTGGCACGTCGATTTCACCACAGTGCCCGTCCATCTCACATTCAACTGCATGCCGAGTCACGCCCAATGGCAATATTCTCTTGCGCAAACCTACCCCACAGCTCAGCTGAGGCTCATGCCCACAATCCTGCAGCATTGTGCAGCCGCTGACGAGGACGTGATGCTTCCACAGCTGTCTGCACACGAGATGCTTGCATTGAAAGTGCATGGGAAGTGGATCCATGCCCCCCAAACGAGCCCAGAAGTCCGTTGCTGAGCGCCTCGAGACGGCTGGGCATCTGGAGAAGCGCCGAAGCGACGGAGTTCAGTCGAGCCATGGTCGCCGCACGTCCAATAGCACGCCGTCTGCCGTCTGCATGTGCCTCCGCTCGCAATAGCGCCCTCCGCACCGCGTGCTGAGCACTCAAAATAACCTTCCAAGGTCCATGTCAATCGGCGTCAATCATCGATGGAGCAGTCGTCACCGCCTCCCACCCGCGGTGAGCTCTTACCCCGCCATCCACCATGGCAGTACCACCAATTGCGACGTGTAAGCACTTGCAACGCGTTGAACGACCTGCAGGCAATGGCGCCAATCTTGAGCTCGAGCTAGGTCCTTTGTAAACATACAGCTTCCTCGATTTTTCAATCACTTCCTCGACAGTCTCTTCGGCAGGAGCATTGACTGCCAACGACTTGAGCGGGGTTGACTTCAGCAGCACTCGGCTTCATCTATGCCCATCATGGCTTCAGCAGCGGCTACGAACGACGCGAAGCCCACTCGCGAGAGGAAGCCATCCTCGTCGGCGCCGATCACGGACTTTCAGGGACCTGTTGGGCCGTCTGGCATCTCGAGGCCAAAGCACAAGCGGACCGTCACTGGCTTTGGTCCTCAAGAGATCAAGAGCGTGGAGGCGAGCATTCCAGAGCCACAGCGAGAGGCATGGAGAAAATACGTGAGCACTTCCTAATCATCGCTCACGCGCAAGCAATCGCTAATGGAAATGATTACAGTCCGCATCTGAGTTCAAGTCCAAGGACGAATTTGACAGAGATGTTGTGCGACATATCGAGACTACTCTCGCTAGATCGCTCTTCAACTGCGATGAGGCTGCAGCATACTCGGGCACTGCACTAGCTTTCCGAGATCGTCTGATCATCGAGTGGAACAGGACACAACAGAACCAAACCTATGCTGATCCAAAGCGTGTCTACTATCTCTCTTTGGAGTTCTTGATGGGACGAGCCCTTGACAATGCCATGCTCAACACTGGCATGAAAGATGTCGCTAGAGGTATGTCGATCGGCGAACGGTAATCGCGCAAAGGCTGACAACCTGTTCACAGAGGGTCTGCACGACTTGGGATTCCGCATGGAGGACATCATTTCCCAAGAACGCGATGCAGCCCTGGGCAACGGCGGTCTCGGTCGTCTCGCTGCTTGCTTCCTCGATTCGCTCGCCACTCTCAACTACCCAGCCTGGGGCTACGCTCTGCGCTACCGATACGGAATCTTCAAGCAAGAGATCATCGACGGATACCAAGTCGAGATTCCAGATTACTGGCTTGACTTCAATCCATGGGAATTTCCAAGACACGACGTCACTGTGGACATTCAATTCTATGGAAACGTGAGAAAGTACACAGATGAGAATGGCAAGCAAATCAGCGTGTGGGAGAATGGCGAGATCGTGACTGCTGTTGCATACGATGCTCCGGTCCCAGGATACAACACATCGACAACAAACAACCTTCGTTTGTGGTCCAGCAAGGCTTCGGGAGGCGAGTTCGACTTCACCAAGTTCAACTCTGGAGAATACGAAGCATCTGTCGCAGATCAACAGCGCGCTGAGACCATCTCTGCCGTGTTATACCCTAACGACAGCTTGGAGCGCGGTAAGGAGCTTCGCCTGAAGCAGCAATACTTCTGGTGCGCTGCATCGCTCTTCGACATTGTCCGTCGATTCAAAAAGTCCAAGAAGGCCTGGAAGGAGTTCCCCAACCAGGTCGCCATTCAGCTCAACGACACCCACCCGACCCTTGCGATCCCTGAACTGCAACGAATCTTGATCGATCAAGAGGGTCTCGACTGGGACGATGCTTGGAGCATTGTGCAGAAGACCTTTGGCTACACTAACCACACCGTGCTTCCAGAGGCTCTCGAGAAGTGGTCCGTACCACTCCTTCAGCACTTGCTCCCGCGCCACCTTCAGATCATCTACGACATCAACCTTCAATTCCTGCAGTACGTCGAAAGGAACTTTCCAAAGGACCGAGACATGCTTGGACGTGTCTCGATTATCGAGGAATCGCAGCCAAAGATGGTTCGCATGGCCTACCTCGCAGTTATTGGCTCGCACAAGGTCAACGGTGTCGCTGAGCTGCACTCTGACCTGATCAAGACTACCATCTTCAAGGACTTCGTGAAGATCTACGGCCCAGACAAATTTACCAATGTCACCAATGGAATCACTCCACGCAGATGGCTCCACCAAGCCAACCCACGCTTGTCTGAGCTGATCGCCAGTAAGCTTGGCGGCTACGACTTCCTCCGCGACCTGACTCTTCTCAACAAGCTTGAGGCATACACTGACGACAAGGACTTCCGTAAGGAGTTCCAGGAGATCAAGTACGCGAACAAGGTCCGCTTGGCCAAGTACATCAAGGAGGCGAACGGCATCACAGTCAACCCAGCAAGCTTATTCGATATCCAAGTCAAGCGTATGCACGAGTACAAGAGACAGCAGCTGAACATCTTTGGTGTGATTCACCGCTATCTTGAACTCAAGGAGATGTCACCTGAGGATCGTAAGAAGGTACAACCTCGAGTCAGCATCTTCGGCGGCAAAGCTGCGCCAGGATACTGGATGGCAAAGACGGTCATTCATTTGATCAATCAAGTCAGCCAAGTCGTGAACAATGACAAAGATATTGGGGATCTGCTCAAGGTTGTCTTCTTGGAAGACTACAACGTCTCCAAGGCGGAGATCATTGTGCCAGCCAGCGACATTTCAGAGCATATTTCGACTGCTGGAACTGAAGCTTCAGGGTGAGTTATTGACGCATCAGATCTCAGAGGACCCCGAACGATGCTAACATTGATCCAGTACTTCCAACATGAAGTTCGTCCTCAACGGTGGCCTCATCATTGGCACTTGCGATGGCGCCAACATCGAAATCACCCGCGAGATTGGTGAAGACAACATCTTCCTCTTCGGCAACCTTGCAGAAGATGTCGAGGACCTTCGTCACTCTCACTTCTACTCCGAGTTCAACCTCGACCCTATGCTGGAGCGCGTTTTCAAGACCATCAAGGAGGGTCGCTTCGGTGACGCTGGCCAATTCTCGGCCCTTGTTAATTCCATCGTCGACCATGGCGACTACTACCTTGTGTCCGACGACTTCAAGAGCTATGTTGACACGCAAAATCTCATCGACGAGGCGTACAAGAACCAAGAAGAGTGGCTGACCAAGACGATCACTTCTGTAGCCAGGATGGGTTTCTTCTCCAGCGACCGCTGCATCGACGAATATGCTGAAATGATCTGGAACGTCGAGCCTCTGCCTCCGAAAGCCAATGGCGCTTAGGACCGCTACAGAGCCCTGAAAAGACTTGAACGAAAGTTCGACAAACTGAATGCGCTCCGAATAGAAGCGAAGGCTGCAGGTGTCGGACGCGGGGACTGGCTGAGCGACCTCAATACAAAAAGTAAAGGACAGACCAAGTACAGGCGAGCAGGGTAACCCATCATGCATTTGTAATGACGCAATGACATTTTTCATATTTGATTCCAACTCTCGTTGACCGTGCTGAATGTAGCGCGCGAAGTAATGTTCACAGCTCGAATCTGTCACAGGCTTGAAATGCGCGGAGCCAGGGCCGACGTGCTAAGGCAGGATTCCGTCATCAATATTCACGGATGCTTTGACTTTCTCCGGCCTTATCGCTGGACAATCGTGCACTGGGGCTTCTTTCCTTCCACCTCCCACGCATTCACATCTTTTGCACAAACCGACATGGCAAAAGAAGAGTTCCCCCAAGTCGAAGGCGGTGGCTCGCTGATCCTTGCCTGGCAAGTTCGGAATAAGAAAGTACTCGTCGTTGGCGGCGGCGAGGTGAGTTGCACCAGCCCACGCGACACTCTCTCCCTTTGCGCATACATATTGATGTTAACAATCCAGGTAGCAGCCGGCCGCATCCTGAACCTCCTCAACGCTGACGCAAAAGTCCTCCTTGTCGCTCCGCGCGATGGCCTGAACCCCGAAGTCGCATACCGAGTCGAGCAGAAACAGGTCGAATACATTGCTCGCGTGTTCCAACCATGGGATCTCGACGACCCGGAAATCAGTATGGTGCTTGTTGCAATCGATGACCCGGACGCGAGTAGTCGACTATGGAAACTTTGTAAACAAAAGAGAATCCCAGCGAATATTGCAGATGTCCCGCCAGAATGCGATTTCTACTTTGGATCTGTGCATCGCGATGGGCCGTTGCAGATTATGGTGAGCACGAATGGGAATGGGCCGAAGATGGCGAATATTGTGAGGAGGCGGATCGCGAGTAGTTTGCCGCCGAATATGGGAGATGCGATCAAGAAAGTGGGAAAGCTGAGGAGGAAATTGAGGGAGATGGTGCCGGAGAATGAGGCTGGGCCGAAGAGGATGGGGTGGATGTCGAAGGTTTGCGTGCAGTGGAGTTTGGAGGATTTGTGTGATATGGAGGAAGAGGATATGGAGCGATTGTTGGAATATTATGCTGAGAATCGGGTGCCGAGTTTCACGGATATACGTGGACCGCCGTGGGAGTTTGACGGTAGTTTTGGTTGGGCGTGTGTTGTTTGAACAAAATCGTCTCTCTACTTAAGCTAGATATACACAGCGAGGCGTTGGATAGGAATGCGATTGTGAGCTTCTACATTCTATCCATGTCGTCTGAACTTGTTGTATTGACTTCTCAATTGGTTGATTATCTTATCTTACTCGGAGCTGATTTGTTGCGCTTCACTTCGCCGGCTTAGCCCCACGTTTCGTTCAGTAGCTGCTGCTCCTCAGGCACTGAAGCAGCCCACCGCCTGCTTCACCTTCTTGGGAGGATCATCCAGCACATCCGACTTGCGCGCCGGCCCAGCATGGATGGCAGACCGGACGAGGAGTCTCCCGTCTCATGATAACCTGCCAACATGGCCCAGCGTCGGAGTCTGGGCGGAGGTCGAGTGCTAGGGAGCGGCAAGAATCTCGCCCCAGCGACACCGTCCGCATCGCCCGCGCCGCCCAAGAATGGGCAGCTGGCTCAGAGACCCGCCCTGCTCTCACCGTCGAATAGCTCGATATCCCTCAGCTCCCGCGCCTCGAGTACGCCCATCACGACCGACACCGAGGACCTTACTTCGCGAGTAGCTCTTGACACCGATGGCGTGGCTCAAGCGGCAGCTGCGGCCACCAACCGCATGGTCTGTCCCATTTGCAATGAAGAGATGGTATGCAACATAGAGGCAACATCGAGTATTAGGACACCAGATGACTGACCGCAGTAGGTCACTCTTCTTCAGTTGAATAGGTAGGTACGCGCTTCCAGGATGGCTACTTGTCAGCGACGGGAACACGCCTGACTCAAGGCATAGGCATATTGACGATAATCACGCGAATCTTGAACGTATCGAGCAACAGGAAGCGCAAGACTGGTTCAAGCAACAGATGACAAAGGCCAAAAAGTTCCAGCCGCTTGCCCTGATCAATCAGAAGTTGAGAGGGCTAGAGGTGTTCGAATCCAACAACGAGATTGCTGTTCCATCTACACTTCCACGCATCGCCTCAGGCAGTCGCGATGCGTCGCCAGCACCAGCGCCCGTGCCAAAGGTGCAGGAAGCTCCGGACCCAGACGAGGTGGTCACTCGAGCGCATTGGCAACGCCCACGAGGGAACGATGCATGTTCAGATCCGATGTGCGGGAAGCGATTGGGAGCTGCCAATGGCCAGATCAACTGCAGGCACTGTGGCAGACTCTTTTGCGAGGAGCATACCATGTACCAGATGAAGCTATCCCGGTCTGCACAGCACGAGCCAGTGCGCGGCTTGTGGTGCCGAGTATGCGAGACGTGCTACAAGAGCAGGCCTGGTTACAATGATCACCACGGCCTAGAAAGAAACCATTTCGATTTCTTCAGCAAGGTGCGGCGGAGGACAGTTGACAAGCAATACCTCGAAACGAGCCGACTTGAGACCAGGCTGACCAGACTCACACAACTACTTGCTGATCCGCCGGCCCCAGCCGAGGAGACCAATAGGGCAAGCACCTACCTGTGGTCATCTATCGCTGGCAACAAGTCACAAATCCGAGCTTTGGAACAGTCTGTTGTACCCTGGGAAGACGACACGAAGGTTGTGGAGTGCCCATTTTGCCATCAGCCATTTTCACAGTATACTTTTCGGAGGCACCATTGCCGAATCTGCGGACGAGTGGTCTGTGGAGATCCAGCTACATCGTGTTCTACAGAGATCGGTCTTGATGTGGCAACCAGTAAGTTTTCCCCTGCAAATTTCCTAACTTTGCTGATTTTCGGCAGCGGCTAATGTCGTCTCAGAGAAGCCTGGTGTCGAAAAGGTGGCAGTCGATGTACGGATGTGTCGGGACTGTCAGCGGACGATCTTCAGTAAAGCCGATTTCGCGCGGGAGCTGGACCAGACAACACCGAACCAGCGTGCATACAACAATCTCATACAGTTCGAGCAAGGCATACGCCTGTTGTTGCCCAAATTCCAGCGACTACTTGGGCCTTTGCAAGACCCTGAGAACCCTCCGTCGCCAGCACAGCTCGCTGAAGCATCAAAAGTGCGCAAGCGACTCACAGAGGCTTTCACACAATATGATGTCGCGGCACGACGAATACGAGATATGCCTACGGAAAGTCCCACACAGGAACGCTTGCAAAAGGCTATCTATATGCAAGCTTCCAACTTCTTGCATATTCATATGCTACCGTTGAAGAGTCTTCCAAAGATTATGAAGCATGCTACTCCAAATGGGTTAAGACAGCCACCAATGGCTGCAAATGGCAAGCCGCAGGGTGCACTGGCGACCATTAAGTATGATTCGATCGCCAACGGCAGCGCACATCGACCGGGCAGCAGTAGAGCAAGCAGCATGAGCTCTGAAGCTGTCACCGCCCTGGAAGCTGAAGAGAAAGAGCTCAAGCAACGCTTAATTGTGCTTGAAGAACAAAAGTTCATGGTGTCGGAAATGATCGCGGAGGCCAATAAACGAAGGAAGTTCGATGAAGTCTCGGCACTGTCTTCCAACGTCGAAGAGATCTCGAAGGAGATTGACCAGATTCAGACGCAGATATCTGGGATGGATTTTGCCAGTGCGTATATTGCTGATCAAGTGATCAAATGAGGCTCAGACGATCGCTGGAAACGAAGATGCATCGAGACGCTTTGAGTACCACTGCGACGCGCCGTCAATTCGGTGAGCAAAGCATCTGTGCTGGTTCCGTAATCACGGCCATTCAATTCGGTCTCTCAATCCACACGCACCAAGCCGTCATCGTCATCCGCTGCACAGGCCCCTACAAGACGGCGGGGCTGTGGATGCTGCGCGAGATCAAGCGTCGGGGTATGTTAGGTGTGCTGCACATGAAGTCCTGCAGTCGGGAAGAGTTCAGATGATAGACTTTGGGCTGGGATGGGAGATTGTGGGAACTTTGGCTACAAGGAGGAAGAGACAATGCAAGTCTGCGTGTAGGCGATGAAATAACGTACCGTCTCGCAAGCCGTCGGTGCCTTGAACTAAGGAGATGACTGATCGACAATCTCGACGACTTGGTCTTTTCAGATCTTTGCCGCCAGTGTGTTATCGTAGTGCTGACTTGAATATTTGTATGGACTTGCACTTGCTGTCATGGGCGGTGCTCGAATTATTCGTAGTTGGTCTCACTCTTTGATCGCGTGGTAGTCTTGCACCAGATGGAAAGACAGAAACGGACTATATCCAGCAGACGATAGATGAGAACTGAGGCTGATCGCGATTGGAGACTTAAATTAGAGAAATCTTATAGATTTGTAAGTTGACCGTTACTATCAGTCTTCCTTTTTCCCATTTTCCATGTTCCAATGACCCAATGCTTCCCAATCCATTCCAGTCCCACCCAATGCCCATTTCGCTTTCCATATATGCAGCCCATCCGCATCATCGTCATCAGAGATAGTCGTTACATTCTCATGAGCCTATCATTATCATCGTCATTTCGTCATACAGTCTTTCAGTTCCCGTCCCCTCACATTACAGCTTATGCTTGTCCCCTTCTTCTTTTATAAGTCTGACTTCTTCAATACCAAGCACATCCCCTGAAATAACCACCACATCGAGGCCTGTAACCACCACATGTGTAGCTGGAGCAGCCCGCGAGACTATACCCGGTTCCATACAGAGTGGTTCCGTACCAGGGGCGCCAATTGTTCCACCGTGACCACCCGCTTCCAGCAATGTTGATATTGGCGCCGATATTGGCGCCGATATTGACGAGCCCGCCGATGGAAAGGTCTTCCTTATTGGCTGCATCTTTGTTATCCGCTGCGTCCTTGTTTTGCAGGGCGTCTTTCTGGTTTTGAGCGTCCGCGTTCTGTGCATCTTGTGCGGTAGCTTGGCCGTTTGTGGCGGCCTGAACGTTCTGCACTTGGGTGGCATCAGCGTTCGATTGCTGTTGGACAGCGTCGGTCTTCTGAGTGTCTTGAGTTGCAGCTTGAGCGTTCTGCGCTTGAGCCGTGTTGACGTTTGCTTGTTGAGCAGCGGCGTCTTGCGCCTGCGTAGCGTCGGTCTTCTGGGTGTCCTGAGTAGCTGCCTGGGCATTTTACAATTGGGCAGCATTGGCATTTGCTTGTTGCGCGGCCGCAGCCTGGGCCTGTACGGCTTGGTCGTCTCGAGATTGCAGATGCTTGAAGCCGTCCTGGAATGCCAATGGCATTGGTCCCGCTGCGACCTGGGTGATCGCAGTGGAGGCGAGGAGGATGGTGGTGACCTTGAGCTGCATGTTGGCTGGTGATTGGTATTATCTTGATTCCTTGTGATTCACTGAAGATCCGCAGAGAACTCGACTGTTTGACTTTGGAAGGCTCGGCCTTGAGATGCGAGGAGGTGCAGATAGGAAACTGGTGCTTCTGTTGCTAAGATGCTAAGAGGCTTGTGTTGCTTGATGCTCTTGTCTGGTGTTGGCGACCGCCATACTTATACCAAGTCGTCCATCCGTCTCTACCAAAGCTTTCTGTCAGTTCCCGAAACATCATGCTAACATTAGTTGACTTTCAGTGCATCGTTGTTCCGCGCATGGACGGAATCGGCTATACCCCAAAGTGAATGTTGCCGATGCCGTTACATTGCCCAAGAGCCTTGCCAGCCGGTCGCGAGAATAGCCCGAACCGACAGGCTCGAAAAACGCCGTTTGGCAGAATTAGCAGAAGAGTTTGGAAGCCTGGTCAGCCTTACAGCATTCCGCGCCCGTGATTCGAGTATCGTTTTGTGTTGGTCTTGTACCCATGTGAAGCTTGAAGTGCCTGAACCCTCCGACTAAGAATAGTGACCTTCTCAACTTGGGCACAACAGGGGTACAGCTGCAGCACAAACTTTCATTTTGTCCGAATTCTGAAAACGCCAAGAGTGCACATCCATCAGTATAACCTGTACGTTTCGACATGCGGGGAATAGCCGCGCAGATCCTCTAGCTACCTCTTAACCGCCACCATCCGGTGCCTAAGCTTGAGGCCTGTCGCCAGACTCGAGCAAGCTTCAGCAAAGCTCCAGCAAAGCTTCGGTCCAGCCATTTGGTTTGCTGCTGGTTTGGCCTGGGTAGGGCATATGCTGTCGAAGGCCGACTTTTAACGCCTACTGCGCGGACTCAGTCGCGGCCGCGCGTGTTGGTCCTCACCTGGCCGTCGACCCCTCGCCAGTTGCTGCCGGTGGGTATGTCTTGCGAGACTGTTCCGGTGATCGCGGTGGGCCACTCGTCTTTGGGTCGCGCTTCGATACCAAATGGGATATTGCATAGTTACTGAGCGTCTTCACCATGTTGGGAAACAGCGAGACGATCAGTGATGCTGGGAGCATTGCTGTGCTGGCGAACGGGGAGTCGAGTTCGGCTATCGCTCAGCATGGATCGAATAGAGGCGCTTTGTGGACGAATCATTACCGGATTGCCTCGCAAGCTCGACGAAACCCAGAAACGGAGTGCACAAATAACGATTATGCCACATCCCACGCGGTCCATATACGATGGAGTACCTGAGATCACATCTAGTCTCGAGGCTCCTGTCAAGTTTGTGTCTCGAAGTCATCAGCTTCGAAAGATTGGAGATGTCGATATGCGCATCGTTAGAATCCGCTGGGTCGGTACCGCTTCCGAAATGCCTCTCCGCATAGATCTGGTGGCATCAGGACCACGCTGCTCCTCCGACTGCTGGCAAGCCGGGGCAAGCTGTGATCCATGGTTAGCAGCAGATGGTGGATACTGTTGAAGATACGTAAGAAATCAATGGCTGCATGGAAACCCACTGGTCATTGTCAGTCAGGGCGTAGCACAATTGGGCGACGAGCACGAAATGGAAGTTGGCAGCTCCGCTGAAGAATCCAGCAAATATGCGCCTTGATGAGTTGTAAGAAGCATGTCATAATCAGCCTTATTGTAGGCGGGCGCTCTTGCTCTGTGCTGTACACATCTATTGGCCTAGAATCTTGTCAGTATTGTTTCCCATGCTCCACTCTACCTTCACTTACCGAAAATGGAGTGGGCATATATCTGCCTCTTTCGCAGATGCACAGGTACCTCATTCTCAGGCGCGCCCGGAATCTTCTTCTCCAAGTTCCTGTCCTTCATGTCAGTGTCTCATCCACCCACCAGTTCCGGAGGTTGTAGAGATGGTACGCACAGCTTCTCAAACACACACTTGTTCAGGCCCCGTTCTAGCCCTCGGCACTGCCACAGCTGCTGGTTGTTGTTGTCTAGACATTGCCAGTGTTTCCTGAACTCCTCCAAGCAGCTCTTGTTGATATCGTCGAGCACCGAGGCAGCGCATCGTGTGACCTTCCTTCCCTCCTTCAAACATTCAGACTCGCCCTTGCCATTGGCCTCCGTCTTGCAGTGCATGAAGTCATCATTGTAAGACTTGCAGCGTGCGCCAATGAAGAAGGACGCGGAGAGCAGCGGAGCAGACGAGGCGCCGATTTCTTCGACTTTGGGAATTGAGTCCGGCAGGGGAGTGGTGTCGATGAGGACCTGCTGGTTGAAGCTGCGCGGTTGTGTCAGTGTCTTCGCCTAGCCAACAGTCCGTAGACGCATACCGCGGTTGTCTGCCCGACATGGCGGCGGTGTTGGGCGGGCAATGGGTGGTGATGCTACGCGGAGCGGTGCTGGATGTGAGGTCGCGAACGAGCTGGTCTTGAGGCTTGTGGTGCTGTGGCTGAATGTGGCGGTGTCATATGCACGGTCGAAGCGCGTTTCTCGTCGAGCTTCAAAGCTTCGCGAAGTGCGCGACACAGCGAGTGAAGGGGAGCCCGTCAGCACACGACTGCGCTGCCTTTCCATCGCCTATACCTTGGTCGCCGCCTTCTGCTCTTCCAGCGCCTCTCATCTTTTTCCCTCCGCTTCCATCATTGGGCCCCACGATAACGGAAGATCTACTAGAGACGGCGCATTCGAGTATCATCAACAATGAGCTTGTTCGGCGGCGGAAACGCCAACAACACGACCACAGGCGGCGGTGGTCTGTTTGGATCGAGCACAGCGCCAGCGAGCAATACGGGCGGGGGCTTGTTCGGCAGCAACACCAACACGAATCAGAGTAGCAACACCGGCGGAGGACTGTTCGGCGCGAGCACGGCCAATACCAATAATACCTCAGGCGGAGGCGGCCTTTTCGGGTCCAACAACACCGCGACGACGGGCAATACCACCACTGGAGGACTATTCGGGTCAAGTACCGCTGCGAACACAAATACGGGAGGCGGAGGACTCTTTGGTAACAACAACACCCAAGCACAGAGCGGCAACACTGGCGGAGGTGGGCTGTTTGGAAACACCAATACCACACAAAATCAGACCGGTAATACGGGCGGAGGACTCTTCGGTGCTACGAACACGAACAATGCCAATAATGCCGGGTCATCACTCTTCGGTGGAGGCAACACAGCTAACAACAACAATTCGACATCCCTATTTGGAAACCAGAATCAGAACCAGAGTGGCAGCACTTCACTTTTCGCGAAGCCCCCAGCGAATACGACCCTTTTTGGCGGGAGTACATCGAACACCAATCAGCAGAATCAAAATACAGGAAGCCTCTTTGCGAATGCCGGGCAGAGTCAGCAACAGCAACAGCAGCAGCAGGGACCCGTGGCCAATGCATCCGTCTTCAACCCACAAACCGTCACGGTCGGTAGGCTAGGCCATACCATGACCAATGCGCAACTACAACGTCTCCAATTCAGCGGCGCATCGACAGTGCCTAATGAGAAGAAGATTTCCGACCAAATCCTGACTGTAGTAAAGAAATGGAATCCGGACATTCGAGAAGACCCCAACAGCCAGACGAACCCGCGACGGACGACGGTACTGCAGACGTATTTGTACAATGCCGTGCCCAAGGAATACGCTCCATTCTTCTATCCTGACTTCAACCGCGGCGAAGACGAAAAGAGCTGGGAAGAGGCGCTCAGCCAAAAGCCCGAACTACCCAAGATCGACGATAAGGAGGTTACAGGGCAGTCATATGTGCCGATCCTCGTGGTAGGCTTCAAGGCACTGGGAGACCGCGTTGAGACGCAAGCGAAGATTGTGCAGGAGATGAGATCAAGATTGCACGAGATGAACAACTCCCTTTCAGCCGTTATGGATGCGCATCAGCAACGCATAACGGTCAAAATTGCAGCTGCGAAGCGACAACATCAAGTCTTATCACAACGCTGTCTACGTTTAGCAGTTAAAGTCCAGGTGCTTCGAAACCGTGGCTATGCGCTCGATGCACAAGAAGAAGGCCTGCGAAAAACACTTCTGAGCCTAGAACGTCAAGTCGCGGACCCGTCGTTCATCGGTCGAGAAGACGAGATCTGGGCAAGAATGGTTGCTCTACGTGAGCGAGCGCGTTGGCTGGAGGAAGAGGGGAAGAGAGTAGCCGCACAGGTCGATTCACAGAATGCATCGCAAGGGCAGCAAAATGGAGCGGCGGCGAACCAGGGCGTGCCCGCAGATGTTCTAGCGAAAACGAGGAAGATTCTCAAGGACTATGACGGGCAATTACAGCACTTGAACCGGGAGTTGGAGGACGTGAGGAAGGAATACGAGGCTTGGGAGGACATCAAAGGACGACGATAGTGCTTGGGTAAAAATTCATGATAGAGCAACTGGGACTTCGGTGGACATGCGAAAAGGTTTGAAGGTAGTGCATTTTTGAGCGCGGCGTTTTGAGGTAATGTCAGCATGAGACATAGCTGTCAAAGACAGCTGCAACATACAGTGGCCGATGTACAACAATTCACGTCTCTGACCCGCTTCTGTTCCTTGCTCACACGTCCTGCGCAATGCTCGCCGACGTACCCAGGAGCCATAACAGTGGAAGGAAAGGTCGATGATCAAGTCCAACAATAGTATATCTGGGGTATTCGTTCGTCTATACAAATTACAATCTCAACCAAATGCTGCTATTTCATGCAGCGAAATATGCCCTCATACACCACCAAATTGATCACCCTGGCCATGATCAGCGTTCCGCCATCTGTGAGCAGAACCCCTCTGCATCCTAGCAGATCTCCTGATATCCAATTCTTCCTTCTCCCTTCTCAATCTTGCAGCCTTCTTCCTCTCCCACACAGCCTTAATTAC
Source organism: Cercospora sesami (assembly GCA_013365235.1). Taxonomy (NCBI): domain Eukaryota; kingdom Fungi; phylum Ascomycota; class Dothideomycetes; order Mycosphaerellales; family Mycosphaerellaceae; genus Cercospora; species Cercospora sesami. The sequence continues at coordinate 38,606 of JAASLG010000097.1, forward strand.
CCTCTTTGTCTGCGCTTGCCCTTCTTCAAAGTTTGCTCTTGCCAACTGCACAACTTTGTCGATCTCGTCAGGCGTGTACACGAAATTCCACGTACTCATGAATTCGGATTTCATAGGATCAACATTTGGGACTTTTTCATTTGCAAGAAAAGGAAAGTAGACTAGGGCAATGCCCGCGTCTGGATCGCGGATGTGCCAGTCATCGGAGGCATCGTGCTTTAGGCGTTTCGTGGGTGGGTCTTCCATAAATTCTTCGCGTTCCTGCTTCGTGCCCACCCAGACTGTACAGGGTCCTAGCTCCTCCATGCTGGTTGTATGACCGCTCTGTGCTGCATCCAGAGTCTTTGGGGCGTGTGCAACTGCCACTGCTTCTGCAAGCTGCATGTCCTGGCTTATCTCTGCAGTCGACTCGCCTGCTGGGGGCCAGCCTGCGCCCATGGGCCAGCCTTTGATGTTACGTTGGCGCACGTATCCGTCGACGACTTTGATCCAGTTGTCTGTTCTGACGTCTGCAGATGCGTCGAATGCAACGACGACGTCCACATCTCGACCGGGTCTCAGTAAGGGATAGATGGGCAGGTTGTTAGACATGCCTGCGTCCATTAGCTGAAGATGTGTTGACTCGTGTAAGCTCGTGGGGCACGCCGCCGGCAGCTTGTCTTTGAGACCAAGAACAAAGTTTGGGATCACGGCAGGGTCGACCGGGTGTACCTTAACAAGATCTTCGTCTTTCTGCGACAAAACGGAGTCAAGCTTACCAAAGCCCGCTGCTCTGATTAAAGGCCTGATCTCTTTGTAGTAGTGAGACAGAGTTGCACAGAAGGCAGAGCCCCAGATACCGAGCATAAGTGGTACCCGCAGCTCTGGCAGACACAGCCCGTTCTCCTTCCAGACGGTCTTGCCAGCTTCAAACCGCCGGCCCATAGCGTAGGTTGGGATGCCAGCATTGAGTTCCTCGCAGAAGAATTCGTACGGTGTCCATTCGAACCACTGGAACCAATCGAAGTGTTTAGTCGTAAATCTGGCCTCCTTCGCCTGGCTGCGGAAATCCGCGGGTGCGTCTGGGATCTCGTGTCGCACCGCAGTGTAAATGGGTAGAGGCTGCAATCCTTCTTCTGTGTAATATTTCTGGTTTGACACTTTGAGATCGTAATAATCCACATCCAGCTCGCCACGGGGCACCATCAGTCTTGCCGCGAGAAGTAGTCCGTATACATCGACAAGACCAAAATCGGAGTCCGGCACACCTTTTAGCTTTTCTACAAAGCCACTGAGCAAGAATTTGTTGGTTGGCGCTTGGTTGAAGAGAGTCAGAGCTGCAGTGGGCGATGCAATATGAATACCGATCCTAGACTTCAAATGGTCGATGATGCTCTGGTGGCTCAAGTTGCCTATCGATGAGTAGTACAGGGTCTGCAACCAGCAGCTTCCCGAGACTCCAGCTGTGTATGCGGCACAATCGAAAAGCCCCGACTCGTGGGCAGATAGGTAGGAAGATGTGCCGGCAACGAGCGCACGCAGACCTCCACCAGAGCCGCAAAGAGCTATTGTAGGCACATCCTCTGGGTGCACCTCCGATTCCGAGAGTCCGAGATATCGTGCAAGTGCTTTCGCTGTGTGCTGTTTGCGCTTCGTCAGGAAGTCCCGCTCCTCCAAGCAAAGCTGTTCCGAAACTCGCACATTGGCATCCCACAAGATCTCAGGGTTGATCACCGGGTCATGAGCCTCTTCCCAAATCTCCCAGCTAAGTGACCAAGGCGCCATAGAAAGCTCGTTTTGTAATTTGGTCAACAGCTCTGGCAGTTCCCTCAGCCATCCAGGTACCACAAAGCCGATGATAGCACTCTTCAGGCCACTGAGGTCCAGCCCGGAAACTGACTCGCCTACAGCCACAAGCTTGCCAGAAGCTGACTGCCAGGCTGTTTGAAAGACATCTGGTGCATCTCCTTCCTCGTTGAATAACGAATGGCCTTTAGTCTGGGGAGGTGGAGGTGGATTGCTCTGGTTCTCATTGCTATCTTCGACTTCGCCAGCTTGGATCTGTGCGGCGCGTTTGAATTTCTCTCGCAATGGGGTTTCATCACTAGTGATCGAATGGTCATTATCGTCAGCTCCGGCCCTGTTTTGCCATTTAGACTTGCTGTCTAGCAAGATAGGTCTATGCCGGCTCTGCCAATGTTGGTGACCGAGGAAGGCGCAAGAAGCGCCTGCCGCGCTATAAGCCAGCAGTCTGGCATTGCCTCTGCGCAACGACACCCATGCGCGTTGCATTCTGTCGCGGAAAGTGTCGCATGTCCAATCGCCGCAGTAATGAAAATTGGGCCAAGGCTGTCACTAAATAATCGAATGCCTGAGGTGATCAAGAAGGGAAGAAATACAACGCGACGTGAAGTCAAGCCTAGCACAAGCTCTTTGTGAGTGGAGGTGTCGTCAAGTCTGGTCCACAGAACAGGGCATCCTGGATTTGCCAGGAACGCGCCAAACTTTTCCGCGCGCTCGTCATGCTGACCCAATCCGTCAGACTTGGCGAGAAACACGCTTACGAGCTGAAATCGGAGGGGCTGATGAATGGAGTACGGGACACGGGCTCTGTAGCAAAGCCAACGAATGGAAGGGAAATGTAGTCAGAGTCGATCACCCGCTTGTATAGAGAAGTTCTCTGGAAAATGCTGATCGAAGGTACGGTAACAAGCAATGTCTCCGCTTCTGTTCTCGGCAGCTGCCGCGCGCGTGTCGCAGGCAGGAGCTCCGCAGCCGCAGCTCCACGAGTCCACGACACGACACGATGCGTGCTGCTCGGTCCGGCTCGACATCTCACTGCTAGCGCATATCCCCGGCAGTGAGCTCGCGCGACATCACAGGCAGCACGGATACGAGATTCACCACACGATCTGCGTGTCCTCGAGACCGCATGGCTGCCCGCCTCTGAGGATCCGGTGAACGTTGGAGGAAAGTGGCAGGGACCGCCAGCAGGCCATCATCGACAAGATGGTTGCTCAGCGCCATGCAGCTTTCGCCGAGGAGTCGGCGGAGGTCGAAGTGCTCTATGCGAGCCTGGACAAAATGAAGAGCGTGTCGAAGAAGATTCAGGGCTCTATGTCGCGCCTCAATGACACCGGCAGGACCGTGCAGGATGCGATTGGGCCCATATACGGCAACACTCAGAGGCTACAGACGCAGAATGTCAACGTAGACCGGATACTCCAAGCCATTGAGAAAGTCAAGCAACCTTTGGATATGCGCAACAAGGAGGAGCGCATTTTGCGGAGTCGGCCAGACAAAGTAGGCTTGACGGAGTACATCGCGAGTATGGACCGCACAAACCAGGCGCTGAGAGAACTCAAGACCACGAATCTGCGATCGAACCAAATGGCCATTTCAGAATTGAGCTCGCTGTTGGCGACGGGCGCTAGCAACCTTGAGAATGTATTCAGAGATGTGCTGCGACAAGACTCACAACCCATTGAGCCGCTAAAACAGATCACCACTTCGCAGGACTTTCCTCGCATATCTTCAAACAAATCTGGTCAGCTGCGGACGATCAACACCAACATCTCCAACTACCACTCTCAGGTGGCACCTCCGAGCGAGCTGACACACTCCGGCAAAGTTTATGCCCACGAGCGTGGGCAATACATCGCGTTGTCTCTCCAGAATCTTGCCTCAGCTACACTTTCTACGGCAAAGAAGTCACAGGCAGATGCAATATATCGACCGGGGACCTGTGCGATAACGACATATGCAACTGGCTTGCAAGGCATGATCGTTGCCGAGTATGACAGCATTTGTCCTGTTTTCCAAAGGGAAGAATGGGGCGCAGTCCTTCGAGCTACGTTACAAGAAGCAATGAAGACCTTTACTGGCACGTTACGCGATCTTGATTCCCACATTCGTTCACACATGATGACGGACTGCTACCTCGGCTACGAGATCATTGACGTGGTCACAAAGATGGGTCTTGCCATTGAGCAACACACGAGTGAGCTTAAACAAGTCGTCTATGATGCGCTCAAACCAGTCAGAGAGACTTCTAAGTCATCCCTGTCGACGTTGTTGAACGAAGTCCGGGTGAAGGTCAGCCAGATGCTGCAAATACCCGCAGATGGCGCCGCATTACCCATCTCGACCGAAGTCATGACCCGACTGCAGACGATGGCTGCTTACCTGGTGCCTCTCGCAAGCATCATGCGTAGCTTGGGAGACGGTGGATGGAATCAGCCCGGTAATCCCGGCAATTCTGCATCCTCTGTGCCCACCATGAAATCTTTCGATGTTGGAGCAGATGGAAAGCAGCTTTTTGCACATTATGCCACTGATACAATCGAGACATTGATATCATCACTTGACGCCAAAGCCCGTGGCTTACAGAAAGGCAAAAGTTTACTCGGCGTATTCCTTGCCAACAATATCGCAGTTGTTGAAAGAATGATCAGGGCGTCTGAACTGGCCACTTTGCTCGGAAGTGCTCAGCCAAAGGTCGACGCATGGAAGAAGAAGTCCACGCAAATGTACCTCGATGCGTGGAAAGAGCCATCGGCACACCTGCTGGATGTGCAATACACCTCGAAACAGCCACGCCCACCTTCGACTGGCCATGCTGTCGACAGCTCGGCAATCTTGAAGTCACTATCGAGCAAGGACAAGGATGCGATCAAGGAAAAGTTCAAGAACTTCAATGCATCCTTTGACGAGCTCGTTGCAAGACATAAAACATTCAAGATGGAACCCGAGGTCCGGCGGCAGCTAGGGCGAGATGCTCAGATGTTCATCGAGCCACTCTACGCCCGTTTCTGGGACAGATACCATGAAGTCGACAAGGGCAAAGGCAAATATGTCAAATTTGACAAGAGTCAGTTGAGCGCTATCCTGGCTGGACTTAGTTAACGCTACATTGACTATGGCCGAGAACACCGAAGACAATGATCACTGTAATTCTATGTTTGCGCGTGGCACCTTGCACACCGACTGGCTCGTGGGCACAGTTGTCCAGAGCCCCACGCTTCGATTGCTGAGAGGCCCAGGACACGACAAGATCATTCCTAGAATTTCAAAGGAGATATAGCCGGCTTGATCGTATCCGCTACCAATAGCGCAGCATCAATGGTGCGAAGCAGCTTGCGAACGTACTGCGAATCATGAACCGAGGCCCAATCGGACGAAAGAGGTGGTCAACGATTGGGCGCCGAGCGAGCAGATCCTGAGTCGATGGGAGTTAAGGCCAGGCCCGCAGACATAGAGCCGGACGTGCTTATGAGCGTGGTATAGATGATCAAGAGATGTCCACGCTCAGACGCAGACACCCTTGGCAAGATCCGTGCAACCTCGGGGAAGGCAACTATGGCGCTCAACAAGCGCTCGGCCGTGGCGCGGTCGTCGCGGTCGCCACAGCGATGGGCCGAAGCAATCCGTCTTGGATCGATCCACATGGCGCTTGGGGTAGAGTTGCGCATGCAGGCGGAATCTTTAGGACGGAGAAGCCGAAATCAAGCTCATCGATGCGACCGCGCAATAGTGGCTTGCACACATTTCCCGGATTGGTATGCCGGGTCATCTCGTGCGTGTGATATTGTTTGCGACGCCATTGAGCAACCAGGACAACGATAGTATGGATGTATGAAGATTGTATAGTGGTATCTAGCAAGATGGAAAGGGAATAATGCAGAGTGAAGATCCCCTGTATTTAATTGGTGCAGGCAGTGCCGAGCCTCATTTCGTCAAGATGCATTGCATCTGCAGTGCCACCTTCTGCCACTGCCGTGCTGTCATTGTAAGTGAATTGTAGGCCGAGTGCTTGTGCAATACAGGCTGAGTGTTGTAGCGTGACGGCACTCATAGAGACTTTTCCTTCACATCCGCCTAGGATTGTCCAAGGGGAACTTCCGACATTGAGCCGCGTGCTCCACCCAAAGCTTGGCACTTGCCGCAACAGTATCTGAGACAGCTCCATCTCGTGGATTGCAGGCATCGCTGGTGCATCTGGAACAGAAGAGGCTTCGATACTTGTTTTAAACCCTTTGTGCGCTGTATGTAAGCTTTGACTGCGGCTCAAAGCAGCTTTTCAACGCCTATCCACGGAACTCAGTTCGTATTTCGTCGAGTGTGAACGGCCAGCTCGCGCGGCAGGCTGCGGCATGGGACAGTAGCTTGCAGCTCGAATACGGCAAGGCCATTGACGCGGCCAGCGCGGGCATCATGCAGGTCGTTTCAGCGCCTCCAGAGGTACAACATGAGGACTGCTGCACCGGAGACGCAGGCAGACGGTGACGGGGAGTGCGCATGGCAGCGAGGCGTGTCGACGCGAGGTCGGAACAGAGTTTAGGGCGTTCGTGGAGAAATTGTAGAGCAGTGTTAGGCCAAGACTAGAGCGCAAACCCCTGTCCCGTAGCCCAAGTCCCCTTTCTGGTGCACAAGTGCAGCAACGTCGTCCAGCTTCTTGCCTTTTACACCTCGCAGCCTCCCAGCCAGCACCTCCCCTCCGACTCCAGCTTCCGGCGCCCGGCCACGCCGAGTATCACGATTCATTTGTTAATACTTTCTCGACCCTCCTTCGTCCTCTCCCATCTCCATCTCCATCTCCATCCCGCGCGGCGAGCCCAGTTCGGCGCACCCTGAAGCGCGAGTGGAACGACACGCGGCACCTCCAGACGACCGACAGAATTGCTTGTACGAGAGCTCCCCCATCTCGGCCGGCACCATTGCACCTGCTGCTTGCTTTGCACGCGCCCGCGCATCCGATGCCCGCGACTGACAACTGCCATCTGCCACAGAACCATTGAAGAAGGAGTCCCACGTTGAGCAGCTCCAACAAACACCCCGACCGCACTCGCCATGGGTAAGTCAACTCCTTCTCGCTCCTCTTCCGCCCCATTCCACCACCGCGCTGCGAGCGACGTCCTTCCGGCGGCGATCAATACACATTTTCGGCGCAGGCCGCACGCAGCGAAAGGGCCGCTTCCACAATGTCCACCACATCCACCTTGAGCAGCGTCCGCACGGGCAGCACCAATGACTCTCCGGGCCGCCCCATTGTGCTGTCCACGGCGACAGCATCAATCGCCCGAGTCGTCACACCAGATCGCTTGGACCTGACAGTCAAGGAACTACATGTCACCAAAGAACGAACTGACTCTGTATTCGACACAGCAGCCTCTCCCAACGGAAACGTCCTGCCTCCACCGGCTCGTGCATCGCCCATTCCTGAATCCTCAGTGCTGAATGGCAAGCCATCATCGCCACTGGTTGCGACGAGTAACCCTCACCCCAATGGCGGAACGACTGCGCCTCAGACTGTCACATCGAAAGACCCAAAGGCAGCCGCACAAGCAGCTACGGACATGAGAAATATCGTGCGCAGGAAACTCACAGGATACGTCGGTTTCGCGAACTTGCCAAACCAGTGGCATCGCAAGAGTGTGCGAAAGGGCTTCAACTTCAACGTTATGGTCGTTGGTAAGCAAAATTTGAATATCTACATGCGGAAGGAGCGTTGACAAGGGACATGCAGGTGAATCCGGTCTTGGAAAGTCAACTCTCGTGAACACGCTGTTCAACACCTCCCTTTACCCACCAAAGGAGCGCAAGCAGCCATCCCTCGACTTCGCACCCAAGACCG
>JAASLG010000098.1:0-45797 GCA_013365235.1 Cercospora sesami
CCAACGGGAGCATCAGGTGCAGTCGGAGCTACTGGAGCGTCAGGAGCGGTCGGAGCCACTGGAGCCACAGGCCCAACGGGTGCATCAGGTGCCGTCGGAGCCACTGGTCCAACGGGTGCCTCAGGAGCAGTTGGAGCCACTGGTGCATCAGGTGCCGTCGGTGCAACTGGAGCGTCAGGCGCAGTTGGAGCGACAGGCCCAACGGGTCCAGCAGGTGCCTCAGGAGCAGTGGGAGCCACTGGTGCATCGGGAGCTGTGGGAGCCTCAGGTGCTCCCGGAGCCACTGGCGCATCCGGAGCCGTCGGTGCTACTGGTGCTTCAGGTGCGGTTGGAGCAACAGGTCCAACGGGTGCTTCAGGAGCAGTCGGAGCCACGGGTCCAGCGGGCGCATCGGGCGCGGTGGGCGCTACAGGAGGTAATAGTCTGAGGTCCAGTTTTGATCCCATTCGCTAACAAACTTTACAGCAACCGGTCCAGCTGGTCCCACAGGTGCCTCTGGCGCTGTTGGTGCTACCGGTGCTTCAGGTGCTGTCGGAGCCACCGGTGCATCGGGCGCAGTAGGCGCTACAGGAGGTGAGAGTCCATGGCCTAGTTTTGATCGCATTCGCTAACGTACTTTGTAGCAACTGGTCCAGCTGGTCCTACCGGTGTTTCAGGCGCTGTCGGTGCCACCGGTGCCTCAGGTGCTGTCGGTGCTACCGGTGCTTCAGGAGCTGTCGGAGCAACTGGTGCTAGTGGTGCAGTTGGCGCTACGGGCGGTAAGACCGAAAGTTGGAGCTTTGAGTTGTAGAGGCTAACGTGCTTTACAGCGACCGGTCCAGCTGGCCCTACCGGTGCTTCAGGCGCTGTCGGTGCTACCGGTGCCTCAGGAGCTGTCGGAGCAACTGGTGCTTCCGGAGCAGTGGGCGCTACAGGACGTAAGTCGGCCGAAGCACATGCTACAAGTCTGGCTTGCTAATATGCTTTCTAGCAACGGGTCCAGCTGGTGCCTCAGGAGCAGTCGGAGTAAGTTTATGCGTCAAGTAATTTCCACTCCGTTTCTGACAAGCGCAACAGGCCACTGGTGCCACCGGTGCCTCTGGTGCTCCCGGAGCTTCTGGAGCAGTCGGCGCTACTGGTCCTTCTGGACGTAAGTATTCCAATGTTGTGGTAGGGTTGAGATCTCGCTGACACTTTGATAGCTGCTGGTGCTTCAGGAGCTGTCGGTGCGACAGGTTCTCGCGGAGTAAGTTACAGCCCCTTGCATAACATTGTACTGCTTAGCTAACATGACGATAGCCCTCAGGACGTAAGACCATCGTTTGCCCGTCTAGTGAGACGATACTAATTCCGCTGCGCAGCTTCTGGTCCTCCTGGCCCAACGCCTTCGGCCTACGCTCGATTCGGTTACCTAGGCTGCTTCGTACAGACGGGCAACAGCGGTTCGTCAACCGGGCTCGCTCTGCCTATTTACGGAGGCTCGTACGCGAATGCAGCGGCCGCAGCCTGCAGAGATCTAGCCATCGCTGCAGCAGTCATCTATTACGAACTTGTCAACACTGGATCATCAACAGTGGACTGCTTCTACGGCAACCAGATCACATACGTCACATCGTAAGTGAAGATCACCCACATGTTGACATGTGTTCCCCAGACTGACATGAATCCAGGCAAACTGGTGGACTTGGACTGAATGGCGCGACGGGCGACGCAGGAGACAACAACTGTTATCCATGCAACGGAGGCCCGGTTCCTGGTTCGATTGGAGGAGCTTGCGGCAACCAGACAGTCGGGACTGCGGCAATTTATGCGCGAGCCTTCTAAGAGATGCAGAAGCAGTAACAATGTTCCGGTGCCGAATGTTGGATGTAGATATGCTATGCGGCTTACACACAAGCATAATTATAAGCGCTCATGTTGCCTTGCGCACTCGGTACAACTTTCGGACATGTTTCGTGGTGCTCTGTGAATGCCGTCTGATCTGACCGCTTCCGGCAAGCCGCGAACAACACATGGCTACGCAGTGCTGTCAACATGCCTGAATTCGCCTCTTTCGATGTTTCTCATCGAGGAGCTTAGGCACAATGTTGGATACTCCAGCTCAGTTTATGTAGAAGATTGCAGCTGACTGATCGAGTCCATGAGGTGAGGTTGAAAGCGCATTGACTCACGGCGCTTTTCCGTCCTGCTTCGTCATCAGCTCTTTGCCAACATTGCACAAGTGATGTGTCTCACTTCACACTCGCATGGCTCGGATCAGAGCACACCAGTCCAGCCTGACCCGCTTCTTCCGCTGGCCAACTTACCGACACTTGAAGTTACATCCGAAGTTCGGCACTGCAACAACGCCGCGCGCTATTCCGAACATGAAGCCATTCTGTCTCGCACGCGTGCTACTGCGCCGCAAGCCATCGTGTGGAGTGGACTTGATATTCCCTCACTCTGAACGAAACGACAAGGCTTGATGTGCCTGGGCCTTATCATGCGAGACCCATCCGGGGGCTATTCCGCTCGTTTGGATCTTACCAAGCACATTCACTTTCTGATATCGCCGAACGCAAAGATGGAGAATGCCTGCAACATGTCGCTTACGACAGACCGAAGAGCTGTATTCCCGGTCGCACATATGGAGCCTTGGCATCGGCCCACGTGGCGCTGTTCCAGCATAGCCCGTTGCTGTCGTTATCTCGCACGCCAATTTCCGTGCGACCACCACTGGCAAGGCAATTTTTTTCTTCCTCAAAGTCGAGCTCGCTTAAAAACTTTCGTGACACCGCCAACACTGCACTGCCAACTTCCAGCCAGCCCAGACGCCGGTTTTCGGGGCCATTGGCATTCTGCCGAAGTTAAAACATTCACCCAGGCTCAAGAGAGCATGCTCGTCCGGGCCTCACGACCGAGAATCAAGGCTAAGATGACGACGGTATCGGCGCCAAGAGCTTCTGTCACACGCGCCATGCTCTCTTGGAACGTTTCTGACCACCTCCATCGGTCGACATCGTCTGACGTTGACGAGCCTTACTGTTCGCCGGAGCACAGACCGACTGCTAGCGGGCTCGCTTTTGCTCCGGGCGAGACCTTTGATATCATTCTCTGCGACAAAGACGAACTGCTTGGCTTCGAAGCGGGTCAGCGACCGCATGCAGTAAGTACGCTCGAGACGATGCGGCGGTTTGCATCGACGAAGGTGAGACATGAGCGTCCACTCTGCTAGCCAAGCCGCCTAGAACAAGTAAGTACTTAGGAAGGTATATGGTTGCTCTTTCCAATTCCCCTCCAAACTTTCGGCCGGTCCTTCTACAGCGCGACAGGTTCGTGGCGAGCTTATTTACGATCAACGAGACACGATGCAAACGATACTCTCATCGCTGCTTGCGGCAGCTGGGCTTGCGTCTGCTGCTAGGCCATGGTTGGAATTCCCAGACACTGGCGCGGTTGAACAGTTCGGCACTCTCGAAGAGGGAGGCGCATTGCCCAATGTTTCCGATGTTGTTGGATTGCCAGATTTCGACTACCTCGCTGGAGAGTATATGAGCTTGACGAATTATACCTACTACCGCAATGGCGCGGCAGGCGAATGGTCCTACCGGAACAACCTGGAAATCTTCCAGCGCATGCGCTTCAGGCCGAGGGTCATGACAATGGTCGACAACATTGAGGATTCCTTGCCGACGACCATTCTGGGCTACAACTTCTCAGCTCCATTTTTCATCTCACCATGTAAGACCATCTCAGCTCGGAAGATTCCCAAGTGAAGACAATCGCTAATGTATACGAAAGGTGCACGTGCAGGCTACGCAGGTCCATGGGGCGAGACCGGTATCATGAGAGGCGCTGGCCGTGAGAACGTTCTGTACCAAGTCAGCGATTTCTCATCATCCACCAAGCAGGAAATCGCCGACGCACGGGCAGAAGGACAAGTCGCCTTCCTGCAGCTCTACATCGACCCAAGCAACGAAACTTCCATCATCGAGCAGATCCGTGAAGCCGAAGAGCTCGACTTCAAAGCAATCATCCTAACGGTCGACTCCGCCGCAGATGGCAACCGCCACCGTGCCGTTCGCTTCGGTGTCGGCAGCGCCGATAGCAGTTACTCGTCCATCACCTGGGAGAAGTACGAGTGGATGCGCAACCAGACAGACCTTCCAATCGTACCCAAAGGCATTCAAACAGTCGAGGATGCCCTGCTCGCGGTAGAGCACAACGTCCCGGCTCTCTTCCTCTCCAACCACGGTGGTCGCCAAGTCGACGGATCCCCGTCAGCCTTCGAAGTCGCACTGGAAATCTACCAAGAAGCTCCACAAATCTTCAACCAGACTGAAGTCTTCGCAGATGGTGGTGTTCGCTATGGCGCGGACGTCGTCAAGCTATTAGCTCTGGGTGTGAAGGCAGTCGGTATCGGTAGACCGTTCATGTTCGCCAACATCTACCCCAACGGCACTGGCGTGGAGAGAGCGATTCAGATCATGAAGCGAGAGGTGGCGATTGATGCTGCGAATGTTGGTATTGCAGACCTGAAGAACATTAGCCCCAATGTCTTGGATTGGAAAAGATTCCCAACCTGGGCGCAGGGTTCGTAAATGCCATGATTGATGATGTTGGTGGGACTTGTTGATATCAGCGCCTACTTGTAGGCAGCGAGTTTGCTTCTTGTACATATTTGTGTGTAACGGGATTGGTATATCAACAGATACTTACGAAGCTATGTCTTGATTCCACTGATCCGACTCTGTACCATTGCCTGCGTTCCCTCCTCACACGAAACGTGCCAAAAAGAAGAAATTAGCTGAGAGTGGCAAGGTATTACACCGAGTATATATCGCTTTGCACACAAAACTAAAATACAGGTGCGGAAGGTTTTGTTCGCAGAACTGTCTGCCGTGCGCTCAACGCCGAGTGATGAAGATGCACAGGCTCTCTTCGCCGCCTCTTCTTTCCTCTGCATACATAGAAACATCCACATGAAACTCGTTCTGTCCTTTGTCGCATTCCTCCTCAACCTCTTTATCGCATGCCTGCGCCACCCATTGCGCTCATGCTCTGCAGCTTGGCAGCCAATTGCGGGTACTTTTCTTGCACTTCGAGCTGTGTCCGTGTCGCTTCGGCGTATGAGAGGGCGTTGACAATCTCGCCTTCTGTTCGTGAGAGCTTGGCGGCGCGTTCGAAGTACTCGAGAGCGTCTGTGACTTTGCCTTGCTGTAGGAGGAGCTGTGCCATGGTCGCAACAGCAATATCGCATTCGGGATCGACTAAACGAATTGGTCAGTGTCTGTGCTCCACATCGGCGACCTGAATTCGACTTACTCAGAAGCGCCTTCTCGCACAGCTGCTCCGCTGCAGTGAAGTCCTGCTTCCACTGGAACAGCGCCAATGCCTTGTTGATCAACGGCAACACGTTCATGCCACCGGTCTCACCGACCGCCTTCTTCTCCATCTCAACAGCAGTCTCGAACTTCTCCACTGCTTCCTGGTATTTTTGTTGATCCAAAAGCAACTCGCCGTAGTAGTTGTAGACATCGCTCTTATCGCCAAAGTTCTTAATGCAGCGTCGGAAAGTCGCCATACTACTGGCAATCGAGCCCATCTTGTATTGCGTGACACCGAGTTGAATATGTGAGAAAATAAAGTCCTTGTCCAAATCGATCGATTTCTGGTAGTCGGTCGCGGCGAGGCTGAATTCAGAGAGGATGAAGTGGAGTTGCGCGCGGTGGTAGTAGATGTCCGGATCATTGGGGTTGTGTTGCGCAGCAGTTTCGAAATCATTGGCGGCAGCTTCGCGCGCGCCTGAGATTCTCAGCATCGTGGTATCAACACCGGCAGCTCCGCTCAACTTACTTTGCTCGAGATGCATGCTGGCGCGTTTCACGTAACTCTGCACAAGCGTCGGGTCCAGTTCGATCGATTTGTTCAAGTCCTCTAGAGCAGCATCGTTATCGCCACGCAGGTAGCGGAACGTTCCACGCATGTTGTAAGCCTCAGCCTCGTGAGGACCCAAGTCACCAACTTCGATCGCCTTGTCGAATGCGTCTGCCGCTTCTCTGTAGCCTTCGGAGTTTCTGTGGCGGACGGCCTGAAGACCCTTGCGAAGATGCCATTTTCCGCTGCCTTCTGGAAGGTCGGCGGTCTCTTCCAGTCCTTCGGGAAGACCCTTTGCGCGGAATGACTGCAGGTAGTTGGAGACAAAAGTGGGAGATGGTAGTGTCTTGTCCTTCTCTGTAAGGATGGCCTTGGCTTTGGTCTCGGCGACCTTCTTCAGTAGACGCTCGACAGCTTGAGCAGAAGATTCGTTGCGGAATTGATCGATAATGCAGCTTGCGGTGTAGTCCAGGAGTGCCTCGCTGTATTTGCCCTCTTGCTCGTAGGCGTTTGCTCTTCGGTTCAATGCTTTCACATATTCAGCGTCCAGGTTCAATGCGGCAGTGGTGTCCTCGATGACTTTAGACCAGTTCGATTTGGCGTTGTAGCAGGCGGCGCGGTTCGAGTAGAAGACGGGATCGGCTTTGCAGTAGATGGCTTGGGTGTACAGGTCGATGGCACGCTCATAGTCCTTCGCGCCGTAGGCTTTGTTGCCCGCTGCCTTGAGCTTCGCCGCATAGTCCTTGCGCCCCTGCTCTGAAAGTGAGGCGACCGACTCTTCTGTCACAGTGGGCAGCTCCTCAGGAACCTCTTCCGCGGCTGCTGCCTTTGGCGTAGCCTTTGAGGCTGATGCCCGGACGTCTGCCGCAGCTTTCTCCGCCTCCGCAGCTCCCTTATCAGCCTTCTTCCCTTTTCGTCGGTCCTTCTTGGGTTTCTGCTGTGGAGGAGGAAGCGAGAGGTAGTAGACGGTACCGCCGACAGCTACGACGGTGACACCGGCGATGGTCCAGGCGGCGACCTTGTTGTCCTGATACCACGCGCTCACGCGGTCGAGGAAGGACGAGCTCGCCGTCTGCACGGCCTGTGCCGTCTCCTCGACTTTGGCTTGCGCCTGTTGTGCCGACGCCATGGTGGAAGGTCAGCCCGGGACGCGATTTGTACGTGCGCAGGGCGTGGATGGCAGTGAGTGGGATGGGATGGATGCAGCGCGCGGCGCGATGAATTCGAAGTCAATGTCCGCTCGAACTTCGACGACCTCAAACAAGCTTACTCCCGAGACGCCCGACAGGCTGATGTCACTGCGCCGGCCGCTCCACCAAATTCTGATGGGAGCTCCCGACTGACCACTTCCACCGCAACCATGTCGATGACTCGACCGCGCCTTCAGCCGCCTGTGTCGTGCTCCCGCTGCTCCATGTATCGGCGGCATCTCCCTCGCGTGCGCCAGTACAAATCTCCCCTGAGCAGTACTCGATGAGGGCCGGCTGCTCTCCTCGGGAGTCATTTGTGGTCTGAGCTCAGGTACTACATTGTATGACTGTCCACGATTCGCATACTCCTTGCATTCGGATAAGAAGAATCCTTCAAGACTTCCCACCATATACAGTCGTACATATTCTGCAAATGGCAAGATGAGTGGCCACTTCGGCGATACTCCTGCGCAAGGCATCGATGGTCGACCTTTTGACCCGCCTCAAGGCCTAGATGGCGACGAGCCGTATGTCTACACAAGCATTCGCTACGACAGAAGGTTGCCACAGTCGGCAAAGAATACAGCAGCATCCTGCGGTACGCCATGCTCCTTCTACATGTTGGAACATCACTGGACGAGACTACAAGTCGCCAAGTGGAGTACCTTCTTTTTCGCCGATGATAGGCCACGACCCAACTCAGGCGGCCCTACCGTACTGCTCAACACTCTCTCACGCGCCGTGAAGCAGTGGCATGAGCAACACCCTCACGAACGGCCGGAGGCGCTGAGAATAAAATTGCGAATTTATGTGGGAGGCAGAATGACGACTGAAATCTTTCACCCGCTCAGACCGATCTCCATGGAATCCCTCTTTCCCAAGTCCTTTCCAGTCGAACCCAGCTTCCCCATCGAGTGGACGATTGTGCTTGACAAGGA
The DNA here is from genome assembly GCA_013365235.1 of Cercospora sesami. Lineage (NCBI taxonomy): Eukaryota > Fungi > Ascomycota > Dothideomycetes > Mycosphaerellales > Mycosphaerellaceae > Cercospora > Cercospora sesami. The sequence continues at coordinate 7,964 of JAASLG010000098.1, forward strand.
GCCCACGGAGCCGTCCGAGGGCACAATGTACAAGACAAACGATCGATCTTCCTATGGCCGTGCTCGAGCGGCGGCACAGATTCTGACCTATCAAATCCCAAGAGAGGTACTACTTTACACGCCTGAGAAGAATGTGCTCGATGGGTCGATTTGTACGCCATACTTCTTTCGCAACGGTCAATGGGTCACACCAGAAGCATCAGCCGGTGGCCTGCAAGGCACGACGCGACGGTGGGCTCTGGAGCAGAAACTCTGCATCGAGGGGGATGTATCGATCGATAGCTTCCAGGATGGAGAGACTGTGTGGCTCAGCAATGCCGTGCGAGGGTATTTTCCTGCAACCTTTAAGAAGTGATTTCATTAGGCGCGCGGACGACATGAACCAATCTTGTGTTTGGCTACCAGCGCCACGCCGCGGCCACCTAACGTTACACAAGCCGTTCACTTCTTGGCGGCGACGACAGGGCTCAAAAGTAGCAAGACTTGTACACCTTTACTGCATGTCATCATTCGTGCAGAACAGCGACTTCTAGGCTCAACGCCGTGGCCAGTGAAGACTGAAGACCATACATCGCGTGGAATCTGCAAGCATTCTAGGCTTCTAGCAGTAAGCGCTGCAAATGCATGCCACACGGCACAAGTTTGTTTCGCCAAGGAACGCTAGATCCTTCAGAAGTCGATCAACAGACTCCGCCTCATGCCTCCTCCTTATTTTACTATAGACATTGAATCAGAAGATGAGAGCCCATTCAACTCCTCGAACGCGTCAGTTTGGCTAGCAACTGTTTCTCAGCTCCGGCTATCCTTTTAACATCGTTCTCGCTCGTGATCGCCTCACACGCTTTACACTCACGCAGACGCGCGTGAAACGCAACATGCGCGTCTTCAAGTTCGCCAGCCTGCTGCTCGCAGCGAAATTCACTTCTGCGATTGAGTTGGACCTCGACAATGAAGAATCCATCGTCAGCGCCGGCAGGACCATCGTCGAGCACATCTTCACAATCTACAGGGGCAACGAGACAGGCGAAACTCCTGGATTGCTGCCTGACCCCTACTACTGGTGGCATGCTGGCCTGATGTTCGACTCACTAATCAACTACTGGGCGATATCTGGCGATGAAGACCTTCCGGATGTCATTTCCCAAGGTCTTCTATTTCAGGTCGGGCCAGACAACAACTATATGCCGCCGAATCAAAGCAAGTCGTTGGGAAATGATGATATGGCATTTTGGGCATCAGCCGCACTCACCGCAGCGGAGTTAGGCCTCCCTCAATCCGAGGACTTGCCGTGGTTACAGTTAGCGGAGACCACATTCAACACCATAGCCGCGCGATGGAATACAGAGATGTGCGGTGGCGGTCTCAAATGGCAAATTTTCAGCTTCAACAACGGCTACAACTACAGAAACAGTGTTTCTACCTTGACTTTCGCTCAACTGGGCGCTCGATTGGCGCGCTTCACTGGAAATACCACTTACAGCGACTGGGCCGAGAGATCCCTCACATGGCTCCAAGCAATCGGCCTCTTCGAGCTTCCATCAGGACCAGAGAGCAGTGAAACTTCCAACGCCTCTGACAGAGTCGCGATCTACGACGGCACGGATGACACAGCCAACTGTAGCGAAATCAACCACCTCGAATGGACCCAAAACGATGGTCTCCTGCTTTCCACGAGCGCATACGCCTCCAACGCGACGGGTGGCACCAGAACATGGTCGGCATATTCGTTTGCTGGACTCGTCTACGCAAATACCTTCTTCGCCGGTTCAGAAGACGATGATACGCGAGGAATCATCACCGAGCCTGCTTGTATTCCAACCGAAAATTGTAACATTGATCAGATCGCTTTCCGAACTTTGTTGTCTCGTGGATTGGCAAGGACGAGAGATTTGACATTGAACTCAAATACGACGTCCAGTGATGGAGACAGTACAACATACGACACAATCAACAGAATCCTACGGACTTCAGCCCAGGCTGCGGCGAGGTCTTGTACGGGGGGTGAGAGCGGGAATGTCTGTGGGTTGGACTGGAGAAGTGGGAGCTTTGATGGGAGCGAGGGGCTTGGACAGGATTTGGCTGCTCTGGAGGTCATTTTGGGTGTTTTGCCACGGAGGCAATTTGCGACTGTCAATGAGACAGCGAACAGCACTGGAAATGGAACTCAGGGAGCTGGTTCGAACGCTGCTGGAAACAATGGCACCGAGGGTCAAGCGCAAGGCGGAGAGAATGCGGCTTCAGGACTGAGCCTTCCCACGTTCGCATTGGCTACTTTGATGGCTGGTGCTGTAGCTGTGTTGCTGTAGATGTGATGGAAACTCGAGAAACGATGTCGAGCATCATAGGACCAATGATCTGTACATTGATCTCTGTGGACTGTATTTCCAGTCTCAAATGTATCTTATAGCAACAAGAGTAGAGAAAGACCTCGCGGACTACACCGAGCTCCCTCCGCGTCAGGAGACATCGATTGACTGCCATAAATCAAAATAAGAACGAAAGACAGGGCACGAAGAATGCCGCTTGTACCGGAACGCCAGTGGCAATCTGCCAACACGGCGTCGCATTCATGTGCCAAAGTAAAACACAATAGCTCGAAGGAAAGGAAACGAGACAGGGCTGGGAGGACCGGATTTTGAGATGCCCGGAGGCAAATGAGCACAATTTTCAGAGGTAATGTACAAATGTGCAGAGGGCTCTACCGATGTGTGTGCAAATCTATGATGCGCAACTTTTACCAGCTGTACCACTGTCTATTGGTCGTGATGGGCCTGTCCGGCAACGGAACCCAGACTTTCTCAGTAATCTTCTTCCTCCTCTTCGCCTCACGCTCAGCATGCTCTCGTATTCTCGTCGCCTCCTCCTTTAGCACTACACTCAGGCTCGTCCACGGTGTGCGCATGACGAACATGCGACCTCTTGCCCTGTAGTCGGGCAGCTGTCCATATGGACCCCGTCCCACCCACGCTTGATCGATGTAGATATTTGAGCGGTCCTCAATTTTGTGTCTCTTGCCGTCCTTGAGCTGAATTTCGATCTTCTTTGACGCCTCCGACTTTGATGCACTCTCCAGCACTGAATCGGCGGAGGTATCGAGGATCTCCGCATCATCTGAAGCCTTGACTTTTCCCAGCCCCATGCCGCGCATCACAATGGCTTCGTCGCGCGCCTGCTCCAACTGCTTCAAGACCTCTTGCGCGACCTTCTTCTTGCTGAAGCGCATTTGAATGATGGCATCGTCGATGGTCTTTCCCGCAATTTGCCTCGCAATCATGCCGAGTTTCTTGACCGAAGTCTTCATGTTGTGGCTCTTAACAAGATGTTCCCGTTCGGTGCGTTTGAGATATTGCGCCTTGGACAACCTCCCACCATTCCTGATCATCTGGATAACTTTCTTCCGCTCCCATCGTTCGCGCGCGTTTGGGTCGGGCTGGGTCACTCGCGCGATGTGAGCAGGGTTCCTCTCTTGCTCCCCTTCACCCTCGCCATCTCGCTCTCGCTGTGCTGCTATGCGGCGCTCGTCTTCGAAAATGGACGATGAAGCAATGTCTCCCTGTTGCGGCATGGTCTGTGGCATATCCGGTCCTTGGGGAGTCGGCGTGTTGGGGTTCTTCCTTTTGAACTCGTCCAGAAAGGGATTGTCTGACTTTGGCTTGTCATTATCGGGCTGTGAGGCGGATGCACCACGTTTGAAGAAGTCTGTCACTGCAGTCCGGCGCTGCTGATGCTGGAGGGTTCGGATGGGCAGCGGGCTGCAAAATGTGCCTGCGGAGGTCAGCCGGGGACAGCGCTACGATGTGCTGTGATGCGCTAAGTACGCACATCTCGAGGCCAAGCGCCTCGCAGGTCCTGCACCACTCATGGCGGTGGAGGAGCGTCGACAACGTGGATGGGGCAGATAGCACAGATTCAATGGTAGGTCGATGGCATGGCATGGGCGAGGGTGCAGCATCGCGACTCGTCTCGGCGACACTAGGGAGTCGGCACGCGCCGAGCACACGACCGGGGCTGGGATTAGTTGTCTGTCGTCACCGCGAGCAGCATCCTGGCGCATGATGAGAGATGGACCGGGAGGTGGTGAAGAACAGAAGCCAACACGTGGGCCTTGCGGACAGCAGCAGATAATCTCCAGCGCGCTCCAGCGACTCGCCCTCGCCGTCCCCATCTCTGCCGTCTTCACATCACCGCGGGCACTCCAGCGTCGGGCGCGTCTAGGCCCTCGCGGCGCAACCTCCGTACAACCTCGAGCTGTGCTGCAATAGTGTTGCTGCTGCAAGAGACTAATTCGGCCGGCTGCACACGCCCGGCCACCCGTGTCAAAGTCGCAGCAGCAGGCAAGCAGCAGCTTCTCTCCTCGCCCTCTCACTACTGCTGCTGCTCGCTCGCTGGAAGAGGCGTCTCTGGCCCGCTCGCGCTCACCCTCCCACCTCACCACCCTTACGCCCACCTCTGCCGGCCGCTGCCGCTGCCTCAGGCCGCCCGGCGAGTCTGCTTCGCGCCAGTGGTGGAGGGCTAATGTCGCCCATTTCCCTGCATTGCTGTTGCCCGAGGACTCGCTGACGACCAGCTTTCGAGGCGGCGCCCCGTGTCTGGAGGTGAGGGGCTGGGTCCGAGATGGACATTAATGCGTTGCTGTCGCCAGACGACGGAGCGCGGTCTGCGAGAAGTCCTTCGACTCCGAGTGTCGCTGCTGCGACTCCGCCTGCTGCGAGAGCGCCAGCAGCAGAATCACCGCCTGCGGTGCAGCGAGGGAAACGGCCCGCCGGTGGCAAACGCACTGCGTCCGGATTGAGCCAAGAGCTCTCGCGGTCGCCAGAAAGGCGCGTGTCACCGCAGGCGCGAACGGGAGCTGCGACCTTTTCGCAGCACCAGCACCAGCAGCAACAGCAGCAGCAATATCACGCGTCGGCGCCCGCGCCGCCCAACTTCAGGCCGCTCCCGCCCACCAGCAATCCCGTGCAGGCATCCGAGCACCACCCGCAGTATGCATACTCACAACGGCCATCGGTAGCCCATCGCCCTTCGTCCACGCCGCAGGTCGAAAAGTTGGCCGGTATGTGCATGATGATGCTGCCTGCCTGCCTCGCTACGCAAATTTTGAGCTGACCCGCGTCTACTCCAGATTTTCCTTCGCCGCACAAGCGTCAACAAACAACACGCACATATTCCGACAACATCCTGCCCAAACAGGTGCAAGCACGCCCTCCAGTACATCACCATACGCTGAGGGACTCGGCGCCTCCCGTCGCGCGTACCATCTCGCGCCAGAGCCTGGCGGATCTCACCATGGCTGAAGCGCCTGCCCAAACTCCTCCGCCACGCGAGTTCACGTCGAACGCGCTGTCGGAAGAGGAATCGCATCGAGTCTCAGAGCTGCTCGCGTATCTGCGCGACAACTCCTATGCCTATCAGTATCACGTGGAACTGATCAACCTGTTGCACAAAGGTTTCCTTGCTCATGTCTCTTCACCTGTAGGTGCTCAACATGGAGCGCAGCCAGGTGAGCCCCGCACGTACGCTCTACTGACCGAGATGAGACAAGCGAGAGAAGCGATGGACTCGCGGTTTGCTGTCGGCGAAGCCATCTGGGTTGATTGGCTCAATGATGAGACTCTCGCTGCCAAAAACACCGAAGAGCGCATGGCCGTACTGGAGCTCTGTCAGAAAGCCGTGGCGGACGAGCCAGCTTCTGTCAAGCTCTGGCAGATGTACGTGGATTATGTACAGAGCTCGTACGAGGCTTGCCACGGCCTGCGCGAGACCAGTGAGCGTGACTGGGCGCCTGAGGACAAGGAGATGAGCAAGGAGCTCTTTACCCGAGACTTGGTCATGACAGTGCTCGAACAGGCAGCTGCAGCCACACAATGGCGCATGGACGAGAGCCACGTTCTATGGAACCGGTTCGCTAAAGCTGTCTACGAGCAGCTTCCACAGCAGCCATCGCAGGCTGACATAACACGCATACATAACATATTCCTCGGCCGTCTGAAAACACCTCAAACCCAATGGACAGACACGATGCAACTGTATTGGCCGATTGTGTCACGTTTCGAGGGCGCGAATTGGGAAGCTGCTATTGCACATATCAACCAACAGGCGGAGCCTGCCAAAGCGTGCTTTGCGATACGAGAGGACCACGAGTTCAAGCTTCAGCGGGCGATTGAAAGCGGTGAGGCCTCGAACATCCATCACCAACTGGAGCGGTACCTCAAAGACGAGAAGTACTATTCCCTCAAGCCAAAAACTGCAGGACCCTTCGATTATGAGTTGCGCTGTGCTCTCTTTGAGCGTGCCGTTCTATTTGAGCCGACAAACCTTGAGTGGTGGCTGGACTACATCGACTTCTTGGTAACGGATCCGAAGTCCACCTCGCTGTTATCAGTCATCGAGCGCGCCACGCGTCATTGTCCCTGGTCAGGAGAGCTGTGGGCGAGACGCATATTGCGCGCGGATGTTGAGCAACAATCTCGAGACGACATTGGCAACATCAAACATCGTGCCACCAACACCGGCTTGCTCGATGTAGGAGGTCTTGAGGAGTATGTGAAGATGCTGGAAGAGTGGTGCAGCTACCTGCGTAGGTACGCGTTCCGGCAGACAAGTACAGAGGACGATGTCGACACTGCTGAATTCGGCATTCATTCAACCCTGGAAGACGTACACGAAGCTGGCAAGCGGATCTACGGCCAGGAGTTCGAAGGCGATCCTTTGTTCCGATTGGAACAGATCCAGATCAAGTTCTACGTCGAAGCTAAGCGTTTCGATCAGGCGAGAGAAATTTACAAGACTCTGGCAACTCGGCTTGGAGGATCTTACGATTTTTGGAGCAAGTATTACCATTTCGAATTGCGCCTGTGGGCTTCTGACCGGATACGCGAGGAGCGGAGAGTGGAGCGGCCGGATAATGCGCCCACGCTCGCATCGCAGGTCGTCAAGGAAGCCCTGCGACAACGCAATATTGATTTCCCGGAACGGGTATTGCACCTCTACACTAACCACTTCCAGCAACACGAATCTGGAGTTGCACTCCAGCACGCCTTGGCTGCTGCAAGGGAGTTCAACAAGAAGCTCGCAGCCCAGCGTACAAAGGAACAAGAAGAGGCACAAGTCATTGCTGCTCAACAGCAAGAACAACTTGCCGTTGCAGCCGAAGTGCTAGAAACCGGCAACACCCCTGCTGGGGAGAAGAGAAAGCGTGAAGACGAATCCACCAACGGCGACATTGCCAAAAAGGTCAAGCCTACGTTGGAGACAGTCCCGGAGGAAACACGCAATGAGCCATCCGCTTCAGCCAGCGCCCAGATCAAGCGCGACCGTGAGCACAACACAATCACGGTCAGGAACTTGCCACCCAGCATTACTGAAGGCGAGATCAAGAAGTTTTTCCGTGACTGTGGCACACTTCTATCAGTCAGTATCGTCCAAGACAAGGAAGGGCCGTCAGCTTCTGCCGTGGTTGAGTTCGAGACTGAGGAAGATGTGAAAGCTGCTAAGACTCGGACCGGGAAAGAGATTGGAGGACATGAAATTCGCATCCAGAGCGGCTCGGGAAGCACTCTCTACGTCACCAATTATCCAGCCGAGTACGACGAGGAGGCCATTCGAGGACTTTTCAAGAAGTACGGCGAGATCGTGGCTGTACGTCTACCATCACTGAAGTACAACTCTCGGCGCCGTTTCGCGTACGTCCAATTTCTCAGCGCCGAAATGGCCAGAGCCGCTGAGGGAGCTATGGATGGCAAGAAGCTTGACGGCTTGCATACACTTTTGGCTAAAATTGCCGATCCTGACGCCAAGAAACAACGTGCTGGCCCACAAAGCGAGGGACGCGAGATCATCGTGAAGAACTCTGATCGTGAGGCTTCGGAGACGCAGATTCGCGAATTCTTCAGCCAGTATGGCGAGATTGAACGAATCAATCTCGTGAAGCTGGTCAACAACAGGGCTACGGGAACGGTATTCATCACATACACCACAGCTGAAGGAGCCACAGCGGCTCTTGGAAGTGCGAACAACACTCCGTTCCACGACAGAGTCTTGAAGGTGGAACTGGTACAACCAAAAGGACGTGCTGCTGCACCACATGAGCGAGCTGGACGTGAGGACGTCATCGTGAAACAGGATAAAGCATCCGCGACGCCTGAGCCAGCCAGTAATGGTGCTCGCCGTGGTTCGGATGTCTCCATGCAGTCCGCAAATCAGGATGACGAGTCGCACAAGAACGTGAAAGAGCGCAAAATCGCGATTTTTCACTTGCCGGACACCGTCAACGATGCGCGTATCCGAACTGCAATGCAGCAATATGGCCCGATCACCAAGATTCAACTTCGTCGCGAGAAGCAGGGAGCAATTGTCGAATTCAAGGACGTCAAGGATGCTTTCCGTGTCCGAACTGGTGTCGATGTGAGCAGTCTTGGCACAGAGGCAAGCACCGGCGACGTTGGCGACCTGCTCGCAAAGCAAAGCAGAAAGAAGAATGGTGATCTGCGGGGTACGGGTACGGACTCTACGAGCTCTGGTTCAAAACCTGCATTCGTGCCTCCACAGGCGACACGAACGGGCGGTGCACGAGGAGGTCGTAGAGGGGGGCTTGGATTCAAGCGAGGCGGATTTTCGAGTGGCGCTGCCAGGAGCGATGCCACTGGTTCCAATTCTGAAGAGGCGGGCACGGCGAAGAAGAGCAATAACGATTTCCGTGCTATGTTGGAGGCGAGTAAAAAGAAGGACGAGCGAAATGGAGAGTAGGCGCGATAGGGTGTTATTGGACGACGATGTAAAGTGAGGCTGTACTCTAGTGTAATATGTACAAAATGATTGCCGGCCGTGCTGGCATTGGTGCATCATGATACTGAGCTCGCGTCTTGTGCTGTGTCACATTGCATGGTGATGGAGGTCGCGAGGATTGGTTGTGGTAAGCATGCTTGTGCTGGGCCATCATCGCCCGTTTTGTGATTGAAGAGTCGAAGGCATGCATAATTCGAAGTAGTAGACGAGCAGAGAAGATCAACAGTCAACACGTGCACGAGACAAGAGGAGAGTAACAATACCAACATGATTCATATGCTTCGCTATATCTACTTTTCAAATTTAAACTACCAAAACCCCTCGAAATGAACGCCAGTGCCCGATCGTATGAACAAGAGCATCATCGCGTATGCGATAGATCTTGGGAGTAAGTATACTATATGTCCTTTGATTCTCCATGCAGTCTTTCCTCTCTGCTCCCAAATCTCTATCTGTCCTTCTTCTCCGCTCCAGCTCCTGCGTTCGAGGCGACGACAGCAACAACTGCAGGAGAAGACGAAGCAGGACTTGTAGTGGTAGCGGAAGAAGTAGCAGGACGACGAATGCGCGAACCTGCTTTGTTGCGTTTCGCAGAAGGTGGAGAGGATTTGTTGCTGTCGGAGGAGATGGAGCCAGGGGGAGGTGGAGGGGCGTGTTTTGAGGCTTGAAGGCCGACGGGACCAGATTTGGTGATGAGAGTCTTGGTTGTGTTTGGGATGACGGGTCGTGGGTGAGTTGGTGATGGGGTGCGCGATGGTTGTTGCTTTATGCGAGTTGAGCGCTCACGCTTTTTCATGTCTGCAATGTGGTGTTCTGGGGATTCTCCAGCGGGGACGAAGACTTTGGTGATTTTATTTGCTGTGGTAGGGGGAGTTTGAGGGAGATTGGCGACGGCGATGGACGTGGTGGTTGGAGTAGTAATTGGACCACCTCGGAGGTTGTAGTCGCGCTTGGGGCGCGAGGTGATTGCCGTTGATGGAGCGGTCGTAGCCGCAGTCAATGGCAGAAGCGGAGCGAAGTCGATGAGGTCGCTTGTGGTTGATGGCTTGCGAGTATCCTTTGGCTTCTCTGTGACTGGAGACGATGGGCGAGTAGGCGGAACAATTGGTGACTTGGCTTCTGTCTGGGTCTTGACGATCGGCTTTCTCGCAATGCCGTTGTTGCTCATGCCTTTCGGGTTCAGCAGAGCCTTCTTGTCGGCAGTAGAAACTTCCAACTCGCTGTCATTCGCATCAGATTCATCAGACGAGCTCTCAGTATCGGCATCATCGCCTTTGCGCAGCATTTCCAACGGCTTCAACGATGGACCGGCCACGTTTCTCGCTCCTCCAAGTTTGATAGCTGCATTATGCTCCAACCACCATCTCGGCGTATGACGAATGCCCAACTCTTTCAGCTTTGCCTCAGATGGCATCTCATGCTTGTACCGACAGCCCTGTTGAACGAACTTGCAATCGCCAGTCATGATCCAGTGTGTACAGAATACCTTCTTGTCCTGGTCGGGCACGATGCCGGATGGCGGTGGAGTAGTGTCTCTGCTGCGATATCCCACCCGCTCAGCAGTCTCTGCTCCAGCTTTAGAGCGCAGAATTGCATCGATGACGCTTTGCGTTGGGTCAGTGGATTCAACCGGATCGTTGCGACGCCACGACTTTGCAGTCTCGTGAGCAGATGGCGGTCGGCTGGTGTTACTGTCGAGACCGCTGACAGCGGCCTGAGGAGTGTTGGCAAAGGCCTGTCGAGCCAGCGCATCTGGTGCGAGATACTGCTTCACACCAGTGGCGCTGTGGCCACGGGCGTGAAACGGCACACTCGTTGGTGGGCTATTGCTGCGTTGGAATTCGGTAGATCCAAGACCATCAAGTTTGAACGTGGTGCCAGCGTATGGGGTTGTGCCTACGTATTGCATACCGTATGTGTCCTGAGGGTTGAGAACGCGAGGCACATTTTGCAGCTTGATCGTGAATGGCAGCTCATCGGCGGGAATGAGAGGAATGGCGAAGCCGTTGGGCCGAGTGATGAAATAAGCCAGGCGAGGCTGGGCTTGATCGTTTGGGGCGCTGCGTTGCTGATAGCCAGGTGCTGGCAGGAGACCGGGCATCGTGGTGTAAGTCTGGGCGGTCATACTGCTGTGTCAGTTAGGCTCTTGTATGATGTGTTTCAAGGCAGTGTGGTTTCCGATCTCGTCGTACGAAAGAAAATCAGAAGCTTTGCAGTATAGAGTCTTGGTGGCAGCGAGTGTTGCGATGCTTGTAGAGAAGCAGATCAGAGCAGATCGAAACACTCAAATGTGACTGTTCGGCGGGCGCAAACATGATGCGGCCATTTCGCTGCATGTCTGAGCGCAAGAGCAAACGACCAAATGAGCGAGACAATGAAGTTGAAAGCCGCTTGGGCAAGCTGCAGATGCAGAATCAATGACTTGTATAATCGCCAGAGCTCTTGTCCTTTCAACGATCTGAGAGTGGTTAAGTTTGGATGTACGTATCGATTGTTCCTGATTACGTGCCGATTGTTTGACATTTGTTGTTGTCCTCATGTGGCTAGCCGTCGGGAGGACGCATATGCCACGGATTCTGCTGCTGCCACCCGTTAGCTCTTATAATTGCTAATTCGTATGTTCCACGCCCCGACATGTGGAGCAAATATGTGGTGCGACGTGCCGTTCACATTCTCTAGTAGCGCAGGATCTAGCATGTTAGCTCGGCTAGGTGAGTCGCAGGTCCTCTTCCGCCCCACACATTTCGATACCCTTGCATACATACACAGGACCACACGGATCTCGTCGTGGACGGTGTTGATACACCAACGAGCTCAAGTCGTGGACGAGACATCGGCGTTATAGCTCACAGCTTGGACCTGATCCATCCCAGCAGGCCGCTGGCAGCATCGCCATTGACAGCATCCCAAATCTGTATTCCCTCTTCCCATCTATCGTCGGTCCAAATATCAGTCTTGCCATCATCGCGCAGTCTCAGCATCTCTTTGACATTGCTCGTGCCCCATGGCACCTCAACACCTTTGACAAACGCTGCGAAAGCCTCATTCCACGGCTTAAGCAACTGCTTTTCTTCATCTGTAATACCATCTCCATACTCCAATCCCCAGAACCAGATGCTCATATCTGTCGCGTGGGTGACGCCCCATTCAAGAGGGAGAAAAGCGTCTACGCACTTCGCTCTCCAATCGAATCTGTATCGCAATAGATCTTTTCCTGGAATCATTCCAGCCTTGACAAGCGCGTTGTGAAACCCGCGTTCAAGGCAATGCACTTGCATGTTGGCGTAAAGCTTTCCGAACGCGTCCGACCAATCTTTGCATCCTTGTGGCAAAGCATGTTGCTCGCCGCACGTGGCATGCATCAATTTCTTTACAACCTGCTCGGGATAGTCGGCGCACAAGCGCCTATAGACTGAGTCGAATGAAGGAGAAGGCGTTCTCCACGTTTGGTATAAGGAGTGCTCATCTCGGCACTCACCATTCATCAACTTGATGCCTCTTGCCTTCATACGTCTGCCGAAGTCGCCCGAGTTGATGTTTGCTACCAAGTTCTTGGATACGAAGTTATCGTCCGAAGTTGCGCGGAATTCTGAGAGTTGCATCTCATTGTTTGCATTCACAATGTCGATGGCTGGTCTTGCTCTCAGCTGACGCAGCTTCTCTTGAGGCAGCAGAGTCTTGGAGATGTTGAGCTTTTCCAGCAACTCGTCGAATTGCTTCTGTTGCTCATCTATCCCTTTGGCCTGCACGCCAGGACTGTTCGACCACATGATGGCCCGTTTGATGATAGCCTTTCCATCTGGAACGAAGTAGAGCTCATGAGCGAGCTGCTGAAAGACACTGTGAGAGCCGGCCGAGTAGCCACCGATTGTGATGTTCTGCGCATTACCTCCGAAAGCCTCAATGTTCCGCGAGGTCCACTCCAGTGCCAGCCTTTGGTCCCAGAAGCCCTGATTGCCAGTCGGCTCGCCAAATGATCGAGCTTCATCACGGAGCTCTGTACTTGCGATGAAGCCAAATACGTTAACGCGATACGCAGGGGCAACAATGATTGCCTCAAAAGCAGTCTCGGTTAGCAGAAGGACGAGAGATTCCGGACCAAAGTTTGGTGATCCCCACTGCAGGAACCCGCCATGTATGTAAAAGTAAACTGGCCAACCCGCTTCAGGTCGTTTGCCAGCAGGGATATAGATATTCAATTGCAAGCAGTTTTCATCCCATTGCGCTGTTTCATCATCCGATCGCCAGCCTGGCTGAGGGCAGACAGCAGCACTATTCTGAAAGCGTCCTGGGTTGACTTTAGTACCATACCGATATTCCTCCGGGAGTGGTCGAGCCTGCCGGAATCTGTATTGTCCTACCGGAGGTAACGCATATGGCAGACCACCAAAGTAGGTAAGCAATTCAGCCTTATCCGAGGATCTGAATAACGTCGTGCCCTCAATGCATCCCAATATTTCAGACTCGAGCTTGTAAGGGTGTTTGTCTGTCGCTAGGCGAGGCATTGTTGTCACAGATGATTGACACCGAATGTCGAGCTTGCCAGATCGGTGTTGTTTCTGCAAACATGTTCTGTTGCAAGGTCGGAATTTGACTTTCGATGAGTAGGCCGAGGTTGCCCGCAGCCGCCCGCGGTGGCTAGCAAATGGCATTGAGCCCCGATATCAGGCGGACGAAAAGTGGAGGAAGGTATGGCAGGAAAGTGCCTGGACCACAACAGCGATCATACACCGACTATACAGCTTTACAACGCGCGCGTGCTATGCACTGCAGTATCTAGGAACAGATAGAAAACAGATGGTATCTTCGAGTCTGGGTCTGGCTCCCTCCGACTCCTAACGCTTTTCCGCAAGTGACCTCTCCACAAGGGACAGTCCTGAAGTGAACGCCATGGCCATGTCCTTCCGCGCATTTGAGAAAAAAAAAAGAAATTGGAAATGGAATCCCAACAAAAAGCACCAAATCATCACATGTCGAGATAGGCCTTTCGACTGCCTCGCCCAAAGATGCTGCTCATTCCACCCCCAAGAAAGCTCATCCTGCTTCTCTTCTGCGAACTGGTGATGCTCGATTTGCTGTTTGAAATCGATGCTTTGCTGTCTGATCTTTGTGCGCTGCGCGGCATATTGGAACCCGATGACGATGGGGGTGCAGAATGCTTGAAGAAGTCAGCGAGATCTCTTGTGCCCCCAGGTCCTGTGTAATCCGCGTCGCGATCAGGGACCCCAAAGTTCGGTCGAGGTTTGGTGATTGGACCAACTGCTATCGTAGCAGTGCCGTTGCTACGCACAGCTGGTGTGGCCCGGGCAGCTTGCGGGCCATCGTTCTTCGGCAACGAGCCCTTGCGTCCATAGCTGACCGCATCGGCGCCAAAAGTTTGCAAGGCTTGTGGCGTGGTTCCAAGCCGTGCAGAAGCTGGGGAGGAGTTGTTGGCGTTGGAATTAGAGCGCGAGTTGTTCGTTTCAGGAGGCTCGCTGTTACGAAGGAAGTCAATTAAGCTCTCTTGTTCGCGTTGTCTTCCTTTGGGCAATGCGGTAAAGAAATCGTCATCTTCATCATCAAGGTCATCAAAGTCAATGGCGTACGGGTCTTTGTTCCGGTATCGCGTTTTGCCTGTCCCTTCAGTCGGTGTCGGGAACGCTTGCTGGACAGTTCGTGGTATGACAGTGGTGAGACGCGGGGGTTGGTCCCCGTAAGCTGGCTGTGTAACGTCCTGCGTGGTGCCGGCGCTGTTCTGCAACAGTGCGGATCGCGAAGTGGCTGAATTTCGATAAGAGTTGTGCGAAGACGGGACGCTACGAGCGCTGGAATTGTTGACGGGCGCACCCATGCTCGTGTTGATCTTAAGATCAGGTTGTGGTGTGTACCGCTCGCCCCATTCCTGCATTTGATCCGAGTCCATGGTGGTTCGGAATGGTGCCACTGAGCGTGAGATGCGATGTTGCCTCTTGTCACCGGATTCAGTAATACCAGAGCTCATAGGACCATTCCGGATGAAGTCAATGAGTTCTGCTGTGCCATCTTCCGCAGTCTGAGTCGGTGCTCGTGGCTGCATATTGCTTCGAACGCGGTTTCCAGCCGGCATTGGCGGCGGCACGACAGGGACTGGCGGCAAATCTTCAGCCTCGATGTTGGACCTGCTCATGCTCCGAGCACGGGACGGTGCTGGGGATTGTGAACGCGATCCACTGTTGTGTGCGTCTCGCAGAAGTTGCAAAGATGTTGTCGAGCGGTTGCTGAGCAGAGGTCGGAGCTCAGGCTCTCTATCAGGTCCCGTAGATCGAATGAAGTCTGCAAAATCCCTGGTCGACTCAGTGACGACTTGCGGCTCACGAGCCATGAGCCCACTCCTCTTATGCACGCTCGTGTTTCTGACGGGAGGCCGGCTGATCGACCTTCGCTTGTCCCTATTGCTCGTCGGGGATCGAGCGCGCTCATCCGCTGCACCTGCACTCGCGTCGGCCCCAGTCGCTTGCCTGGCGGCTTGGCTC
Source organism: Cercospora sesami (assembly GCA_013365235.1). Taxonomy (NCBI): domain Eukaryota; kingdom Fungi; phylum Ascomycota; class Dothideomycetes; order Mycosphaerellales; family Mycosphaerellaceae; genus Cercospora; species Cercospora sesami. Next base: position 23,239 of record JAASLG010000098.1, read on the forward strand.
CTGCCTACTCGCGCATCCTCAACAGGCGATTGCAATGGCGATGTCTTCGTCGGAGAAGACGGTTGTTTCTCCGCGCTGCGAGGCGTCTTCGGCACGGTTGCGGGAGTCGACTGCGGGCGGTCAGTTAAGCACATGGCTTGCAAATCGTACCAGACACTCACTGGATCATCCCTGACACTTTCTGGCGTAAGGGTGTATTTCACGGTGTCGCCTCCTTGCACGAACATCTCAAAATCCTCAGGACCCCGGATACTGGCACTGGTCAGTGGCTGCAGGCTCTCTGTCTCCTTCAGCGATGTCTGGCTTCTCGAGGCTTTCTTCTGAAGAGCGGGATGGTCATGCACGGGACCGTTCGATTCCGGCTCCAAGGCAGACTTCTTCGACGAAGACGCCCATTGTGTAGTCTCTTTGATCGCGGCTGAGAACGACTGCCGCCAAGGCGAAGGCGGCTTGTCTGATATGGGAGATACCGGCCCATTCGCATAGATTGAACTGTCTGACGCACTCATCCGAATTGGAGATTTTGGTGTGGACAGCCTGCTTTGATCCTGAGACGCTTGGGCATCGACGAGATTCAGATGCTGGACCTGCTTCACACCTTTCGCCGAAAGTGAACGACGCTTCAGGAATGATTCTGGGCTGAGCGTAGTCGTGTCCTTCTCTTCTTCCTGTTGCAAGGGTGGGCTGTTCTTGAATGAAGATGTTGACGATACCGGTGAGTCGCCGAGCACGATGCGCGTGGTTCGACGCGGCGCCTGATTCGTGAATTCATCCCTTGCAGGATAGACTCCCTCATCCGATTCTCCCTTTGTAGGCGACGAAACTGCAGTGTCTGACGTCCTCGCGAGACCTATATCACTCGTCTGCTCCTCATCGGCGCCATCTGAGCGAGTAGAGTCTCGAGAGACATCATTCGAAACGGCAGGTGATGGAAGCTGGTCTTTGTTTGACGGCGGTCGTATCAGCACGGCTTGTGTGAGTGACATCCGCTTCGCAACCCGAGGCGTATCTTCGCCATTTTGCTGCATCGTCGACCTGCGCACAAGATTCTGTCCTGCAGGCAAGCTCATGCGCTTCATGTCCTGGAGGGCTTTTTGACTGTCTCGCTTGTCGATATGTTCTGGCGCTCCTGCACCCACCGCGATGCCCCTCTCCTCATTTGCAGCACCCGGGTTCCTGGCATTCAGCTCTTCAGTGCTGTTCGATTTCAACAGGCGCGATGCAGATCCTACCGCCGCCGCTGCGACCACGCTGGAGGCCGATGCTGCGGCGACAACTGCAGGCAAGCTCTCATGATTCACTCCTGTCGCGTAATTCGACGACGGCTCAGCGTGGACGCTTGAAGCTGGATTGACTTCTTGCTTGCGCGCTTGACTATCCAAGGTCTCCGATCCCAGCACCTTCTTCCCTTCTTGCGCGCTGTCGCTATCGCGGACATCGCCAGTCTCGGCTTCTGCTGTCGACTCGTTGGTGTTCGCAGGAAGTATGGGCGGCGAACGTTTCGGCGATGGGTTCGGAGCTGAAGAAGAACGGGGGCGCAAGGGCGTGGATGGCTTCGTGTTCGCGGACTGTTCAGGAATCGACGTGTCAATGGCAGGGTCGGTTTGCCCTTCAACTTCTGCCTGCGAGGCCACAGCGCTCACGATTACAGGTACAGGAAGAGAGCTTGTCCAACTGTTCCTTCGCGGAGCCACCAGTTCTTCGAAATCTTCATCGTCAAACTCATCGGGATCCCTCGCCAGACCAGGCACCTCAATCTCGTCAACGTCTCGCTTCTCGTCGATCAGTGGTAGTGGGGTGGCCGCTGCAATCACATGCTCCGGATACTCGATATCTTCGATATCTCGCTTCTCGTCGGCCATCGGCAAGGGAATTTTCGCAGCGATGACATGCTCGGGATCGTTAATTTCCTCAATATCTCGCTCCTCGTCCGCCATGGGTAGAGGAATGTTCGCAGCGAGGACATGTTCAGGGTAGTCGATGTCGTTGCCAGCTTCGTCCTCGACAACATCCTTGTCGCCTGGCATCATTCTGGAGCTGGGCCGAGATTCGTCCATTGTGGAGCCTGATTCGGTGGCTCCCACGCTGCTCTGCCTCGGGTTAATGGCAGCACCGTTGATGTGATCCCCACTCGTGTTGCGAGAGGAGCCGTTTGGTCTGCTGCCGCGGTCATTCGTGGGAGTTGGCGAAGCGACAGCATACCCGCGCGAAGACTTCCTCCACTGGCGCCACAGCCTTCCGGCCGTTTTATGCAGCACGGCCGCCTTCTCCATGTCGTGCTCATGCACAACCAGACCCTCCACGGGTGTAACCTGGTCGGAAGCTGACGTTGTGACACGCGAGGTGCGGCTGAGACGTCGTGCACGATTATCCGCCGCCTGCGCAGCCACTTGCAGCAGCTGTTCCGCGACGTACTCCAGGATCGAGGTCAGAAATATCGCCGCTGCCCAGGAGACGAGGCCGGTCGAATGCGAGAATCGACGGTCGCCGGTCTTGAACAGCTCGTCTTCTCGCACAAAGCGCTCTTCGTCTTCGTCTTCAATGTCTCCAAAGCGAATGTAGACCATGACTCGTAGCCGTGTGCGCTTCCACACCAACTCCGTGTCCCATTTCCGTTGGCGTTCCGAAACACTCTGCTTCTGATTCAATTCGTCTTCCTCCTCCTCGCCGCCCGCCAGTAATTCTGACAACTCTTCATCTGCGCTGGCGATGGCCTCGCTGGCGAGCCGTGACCTCAGCACTTCCGTCACGGCCGGCCGGAGCACCGTCAAAGTTGTAGAACGCGCCTGGAGCAGAATGCTGTACAGTAGATGGTCCAGGAAGCCGTTCAGGAGCGCGAGCGAGGCATCGGAAAAGTCCATATCCTGGCGCGCGGGCTGGTCCTCATCGTTGCTCTCATGGTCGCTCATGCGACGCTTGCGCTGGCTCACGGACTGTGACGCGCCGAAGGGAGAGACATAGGCGGGCGGTGGGTAGACATTGGCTGGTGTCGCAGCATGGTGCTGCCGGGCCGAATTGGGGGAGGCGGCGGCGGAGCGGTCGCTGGGCGTCGGCGACATGGCATTGCTGCGCGTGCTGTCGTCCATTGTCACGGCGTGGCCATGGCTCGCGCGTGAGTTGGAAGCTGGAAGGGGAAAGGAAGCATATAATGGAGTGGTGACCACTCCTTGGGTCGTAGTCTCGTCAACGCCGGGCGAAACGGGCTGCTCTGCCATTTCCGAGCCCAGTAGCTTCGCAGCGGCCTGCCTCTAGGCCCCGATGCCCCTGCAACTCCACACAGACGGCTCGGTGCATCCAATGCGCGGCAAGAATAATAGCAATATTTGTCAAGCAGAGTGGTTCCTGGTGCGGAGCATGCAAAAGATGAGCTGTGCTCTGCAAATGCCTGCGTGCGATCAGAAGGCGCAATGCCTGCCGCAAAAGCACGCCGGGAGACATGGAGGGACACTAAAAAGAAGCTCGACGGAACGTGTGCATGCTGTCGATCGATTGCTGCATCCGTGTTCGGCCTCTACCCTATCTGTGTGAGGAGGAACGGCGATGCGAATGCCGAGCTGCAGCTAGAGCGCCCGCCGCTCATGTGGCGAGGAGGCAGCTGTCCGGTGTCTGTCTGTGGGTGCGACTCAGGTGCGGCCTACGCCACACGCGAGTCGTCGGCGGAGCGCTGCTGGACCAGACGCATCGCGTCCTGGAGACTGCACATGTCGACGCTGTCCCGAGCCGGCGTTGCAACATCCAACAACAGCCCGGGAGCGCGAGATTCTGGCAGGCTGCTGTGCGCTGCCCCAACTCTTGAATGGGAAAAGAACGTCTCCTTCTACCTTCATTGCACGCATCCTACATTAGTCCGCATCGGGCAGGAACCTTTGGATTCTTCAGCCCCATTTGTGCCTGGCTGCACCAGTGGAATGGCGCGTCGCCGATCCGTCCACGCTTCGTGCGAGTCTGGCGAGATCACGCCCAGTGGGCGGTGATGGAGACGCGCACCAGCACTCACGAAATATCCAACACCTCGTCACCACGCCACGTCGCACTCGTCGTTGCACGAGCTCTGGTGACCCACGGAAGAAGTCCTTTCCCCAATCCGAGACTTTGAAGGCAGGGGCCACGGCAGATGGACAGCTAACCCACGTTAAACCATGCTAGCGTGACCTTGGTACCGAACGATTTCGTGCTCGCTCAGGGTACAGGGACAGCAAGACAGGAAGTGCCCCCTTGGCGAGGCGGAGAAGGGCCATCCTCGCAGGCTGACGAAATCACGGAATGGCGTGAAGCCATCTGACGAATTGGGTGAAGCAATGGCTGGAACGAAGCGTCTGTATCGTGGGAATGGCTACCGAGAAGAGTTAGAGTCGCACGCAGCACAGCGCGATGGACGGACATCCTCCGCGTTCCATCCTGGTCGTTCGTGTCTTCCAATGCAGTCAGGTGCCGTCACGCGCACCTCCAACAGTAGAGTGGGAGTGTGAATGCGCGAGGATTCCCAGTCCAAGCGTAGCGGACGGCCAACCTCGATATCTAGCAATTCCCTCGTCAGTGCACTCAATTTCGCCCCGCAGCCGTTTCGACATGTATAGCAACTCCAGCAATGTTCTCAGCGCCTCAAAGCATGGAGTGAGCAGCTTTGACGAGTGCAGTCAAGGCTTGCGGAGCGGCTGAATTGTCCTTGCTCTAAGCCCAGTATCATCCTTGATTCCTTGGACAGTCACTTCCTTGCCAGCCGCGACATTATTTGCCGGACATACACCACATTGTTTGACCAGCGTTGGTGTGGCAATGGCTGTCGATGGATAGTGCCAAGGGAAAGTGCGCTGGCCCCACGCGCTTCACTTGAAGGAACAGGCTACTTCCTCCGCGCAGACAATGTTCATGGTTGCAATCCGCCAGAAGACCGCCATTCGCATTTCATCTCTTTCCCATTGTCACTCCGAATGACATCATGCACAATCGTGTGTTCTGGAGATGGACTGCGCCGGACTTTCAAGCTTCCGACTTATTAGCGACTCTGATGGCGAGAAACAGCGCCAAGAAGGACAACGTGGACCGCGACGATCTGGCGTGCTTCACTCTCGGACCCATGATACTATGGGCTGCATCTCCGTAGCCACATGAAGCGGTGCAGAAAAGATATTCCGTGATGTTCGGTCGACCGTTGCAATCTGCGTACCATGAACCTGCCGGCGGGGCTCACCACATGCAAGCAATGTGGTCGTGTCGAAGAAGTAAGTGGGACAAACTCGGCATTCGTGTCCGCAAGACCATGCAGCAGTGCTGACCGGAGACGTCGTCCCCTAGCGAGGCAGGACTGGATCGTACTGCCAAACATGTACCGTGAATTCCATCGAGAGAATATTTGTGCACGCCCCAGGTATGCTGTGTTCCAGCGGTGAGGGAAGTAATGACGCTGATCTAGTGGCGTTACGAAGATCAACCATCAGCGAAGACTTCAAGGAATGTGTCTCGATACAATAGAGCAGGCGGTCCCAGAGATGGTCGACCTGTCTCTTACCGGTAGGTGTAATTGGCCTGATTCATTCGCATTCCCATATGTGTGGTAGTGAAGAAGTGGTACTAGGTGGCATGAGCTTGGCCGGAGATATGTGGACTCGCTCGGTGGCAATTCAAGGCATATTAAATTTTTGCTGACAACTTACAGGAGTAACGCGTTAACAAAACTAGCAATACGTGACGCGACCGTAGCCCAGAGCGAACGTCCACGTTATAAAGCACCACGATATGTCAGTATCAATCTGCGGCCTGTGCAGCAGATGCAGATGCTCAGCGATTTTCTTGGGGCCAACTTTCCGTCCACAAAGGCTCGAGCTGGTCTCGCCAACCGTGGATCTTATCTGGCCATTCTACCAGACCTCGACGTCGAGAGCACTCCGATGCTGAACGCTGCGATTAATGCACTGTGCTGGGCCCACATTGGTGCCAAAACAGGGGACCAGCGACTCGTCCAGAGGTCCCAGGCCTCCTATGGCCAAGTCCTGTCGATGCTCATCACTACTGTCCACAAAAGTTCCCGACTCCCGTCAGTAGAACCGCGGGCTGTTATTACGAGCATGATGCTGTTGTGTTTGTACGATGGCTCGATACCTATGCCCTCCGATGGAGAGAACGGGTGGCGGGCGCACTACTGGGCATGCCAGAATCTGCTTGGGGCATATGGACCAGGTTGCATCAGATTGCACGATCCTTTCGACAAAATGCTCTTCAACTCCTTGCGGATGCCATGCTTCTTCCTCGGCGTGGCAAAACGAAAAGCGATTGCATTTGGACAACCTGAATGGCTGCAACTTGCGCAAGACATCAATCCTGCGACGGACGTGTTCACTAGCTACTACTCGGCCGCTATGAGGATACCTAGCATACTAGAACGAGTCGATCTATTACTAGCAGCGCCATTGATGCCGATAGCCCTCAAAGACCTATGCCAAGACATATACGACCTTCAGAAGGATGTCACACAGTGGTTCACAAGGCTCGTCAATTCTAGCAAGGACCCTTCTTGGGAGATACCTGAACTGGTAAAAATCACTGAAAGCACTCCGTTGCTGAACGACGAGGAGCATGTGTACATGCAAAGGTCAAAAGTCTTCACCAAATTCCTTCGATTCGGATTACCAATGAAGATCGTTCAAAACCACACTTTGGCTGCTCTGGCTTACATCGTTCTGGACTGCAGCCTTCTTCGGTTGCTACACTTCAAAGCAATGACTGCTGTGTGTATTCGGCCAGAGACGATTCAAGATGTCGAGAAACGAGCTTTTATGCAAGCCGTGAGCCTTTGTCAGAGTTTGTATCACTACACGTCTTTCGACGGCCTGGCTTATGTCGACTTCAGCGAATTCCTCAACGATGTTGCGCTGAACTTCTTCCAGGAAGTCGGTGCTACCAAGGAAACGGACTGGTGTCGAGGAATTCGCGCCGCTATGACTTTGAGAAGAAGCCGTATCGAGACGGACATTCAGCGTCGAACATTATGTCGCATGGGCGACGCTGGACCTGGATTTGCCATGGCATGTCGATATAAAACTTGGGACCTTCAATCTTGAGGCAGTCTTATGCCCGAAGGGTGGCTACCAACTCTGTGCTCATTGCAGCGGACAGTTTTGAACTGCCTGCCAAATTTGGGTCCCCTTCACACAGCACTGAAATGCATATATTGCTCACGACTGTGTAAACCCTCCAGCCTATGCGCTAGGTGGATGGTCATGACAATCTGGCCTCGATCACGGACTCATTCAAGGTCCCTGCAGCTTGGATAGTACGATCACTGTGTGGCGTCCGAGGCGAGGTTATAGCTTGGTGCACCGAGACGAGGCCTGAAAGTCGTTTTTGTGAGCTGAACAGAGAGGGAGCTCGAGATGATCACACGCCAAGTGTTTCTGTCAGTGGTGTTCCCCGCCTCGACACTTTTGATACCAAGGTACACGCTTGCAATTCCTCTGCGAACACAACGGGATCAAAGAGGCCCAGACAGCTTCTATCTTGTCCAGGTAGTCGGGTTCAAGCTTGCGAAAGAGGGGCATGGTGGCCTCTCCACCATCTCGGTGATCTGGATAAGAGCTACAGAGTACGGTCAAGCTTTGGATGTCTTCTTCAGGACTAAGTTCAGCTACGCAATGGCACATGGAGTGGACCAATTGGTATTGGTGCAGTCAACAACCTTTATGGGTCATCGCAACGTCCAATGTGTTATATACTTCAACTTCCCCGCAAAAATTGGCGAACAGACTTGACCTGAACAACAATACTACTCTGACCACATTCACCAACAATGCCCTTCGACCAAATCCCAAGTAACGCTTCTCTCAAGCCCAAGCCATTCAAGGCTGAGGTCAGCGAGCAAGAGCTCGACCACTTCAAGCAGCTTCTCAAGTTATCCAAGATTGGCCCCAAGACTTATGAAAACTTGACAGCCAATGTCAAGGATTACACTCACTTCGGCATATCACGTCAATGGCTGAGCGACGCCAAGCAACATTGGGAGACCAAATACGACTGGCGCAAGACCGAAGCTCGCATCAATAGCTTCAACAATTTCACTGTGCCAATCGAGCACGAAGGCTTCACCTTCGACATCCACTTCGTTGCGCTCTTCTCGGAGAAGAAGGATGCCGTGCCATTGTTGCTCTCTCATGGTTGGCCAGGCTCTTTCTTGGAGTTCCTTGCGGCTTTGGATATGCTGAAGTCGAAGTATAAGCCTGAGGATTTGCCATTCCACGTCATTGTGCCTTCTTTGCCTGGCTATGGATACTCGTCTGGTCCACCATTGGATAAGAACTGGACGACGGAGAAGATGGCGGCGGTACTGGACAAGCTGATGGTCGGTCTTGGTTTCGGCGATGGCTATATTGCTCAAGGTGGCGATATTGGTAGCTTTATTTCCAGAGTTCTGGGCGTGACATCTCCTTCTTGCAAGGCTGTGCATCTGCATCTTGCAATTGGTCTCCAAGGTGAGACGGAAGGCTTGACGGATGCTGAGAAGAAGGGCGTGCAGCGCATCACTGACTTTGCGACGTTGGGTAACGCGTATGCTCGAGAGGTGAGCTCCAATGCAACGAGATATCTTCCATGATTGTACGCAGCTGACGACGACCAGCACGGTACCCGACCAGCGACCATCGGTCTTGTGCTTTCCGCCAGCCCAATCTCACTGTTGGCCTGGATCGGAGAGAAGTTTCAGCAATGGACCGACGTGACGCCTCCTATCGACGAGATCCTCGATGGCGCAACACTGTACTGGTTCACGGAATCTTTCTCTCGCGCCATCTACCCATATAGGCAGTTCTTTGGCGCCCAGCCAACGTTTTTGTAAATATTATTCTCACCTCGTGCCAATTGGAAGAGCAGCACTGACACGCTTTTTAGCCACAATGATCCCGAGTACTACATCAAGAAGCCTCTGGGCTACTCGTGGCATCCGGAGGAGCTGGCACCAGTTCCAAGGGATTGGGTCGCGACCAGTGGTAACCTCGTCTGGTATCGTGCTCATAAGGAAGGAGGACACTTCGCTGCCATGGAGAGGGCAGATCTGTTCGTCAAGGATATGGAGGATTTTGTGGCTGAGGTTTGGCCAAAGGCCAAGTAAACTTACCATCGACCGCCTGCAGCAAGTATGAAGGAACTTACGAGCATTTATCAGATGTGAAATGAGCTTTCACACCTTCCAACAATGTGACCAGAATTCCAGGCTCCACGAGTCTGGCCTCGTGGCCATTGCTCTGTGTGCACTGCCGGGATCGCATCTTCTTTGCTTCCACTGCTCGTACTGCATGGCTGCGGCCAATGGAGCTTCTCGAACTCGCAGAATATTTGACCGCCCTTGCCAAGAGCATATCCGACCATAAAAGGTCTTCGCTCGGCGCATTGCCATGTGGTGACATGCTACACTCGGATTTTGAGCGCGAGTAACGGCCGAATCTCGCCCCTTCTCGCGATCCTCACCCCAGAGCACAGGTGCCGCAGAGTGCGGCTTCGTGAACCATAACCGCATCAACAGTCCGTGTGGAAGGCGAACGGGAAGCAGCCGGACGAGGACGAGACCGATTGTGGGCTCTCCATGGGGAACGGATGTGGGAAGTCTGGGGTCTTATTGTTGTAACTTAGTACAGACGCGATAGAGTTCGCGTATGCCATGGCTGGTGCGGCACGTGATCCGAGGTAGATCGCTTTGATGCGGCTCTTCACATGATGTGGATGCCCTTGCCCCGGCCCTTCGTGAAGACACACACCACGATTTATCTTCACCATTCTCGTCGGGTCGTCTAACACGCGTGATCTCCAAGCATACCACTCCTTATCTCCACCATGGCTTCCCTCGCAAAGACCCTCCGGCCTCTGGCAAGAGCTGCACCACAATGCACACGAGCAGCAGCCAAACGCTCCGCATTTGCACGCCCAGCACAAGCGTAAGAAAAGTGCTTCAAGGCGATGGGTAGACTTGACTGAAGGTGGAACTAGTTCACGATGTCTTTCAACCACTCCGAGCCGGCGCAACGAGCAGACCATCGATCTCGAGACACTACAGCCGACACCAATCTTCCACCTGAACGAAGTCGAGGCTGCCATGGCCGAATCCGTGCAGAAATTCGCTAACGACGTGATCCTGCCCAAGGTGCGAGATATGGACGAGGCCGAGAAGATGGACCCTTCAATTGTGGAGCAGCTGTTTGAGCAAGGCCTCATGGGTGTCGAGATCCCAGAAAAGTATGGTGGCGCGGGCATGAACTTCACGGCTGCAATTGTAGGCATTGAGGAGCTCGCGCGAGTAGATCCCAGTGTCAGTGTCATGTGCGATGTGCACAACACGCTGGTCAACACGACTGTCATGAAATACGGCACAGAAGAGAGCAAGAAGAAGTGGCTCCCAAGGCTGGCCACGGAGACTGTGGGTTCTTTCTGCTTGTCAGAGCCAGCTTCAGGTTCGGATGCTTTCGCCATGAAGACCAAGGCAGAGAAGACATCGGACAGCTACATCATCAATGGCAGCAAGATGTGGATCACAAACTCCATGGAAGCCGGATTCTTCATTGTCTTCGCCAACTTGTTCCCAGAGAAGGGCTACAAGGGCATCACTGCTTTCATTGTTGACAAAGAGAACCCTGGGCTCAAGATCGCGAAGAAGGAGAAGAAGCTGGGTATCAAGGCTTCTTCGACTTGCGTGCTCAACTTTGACGACTGCAAGATCCCGCACGGAAACTTGTTGGGCAAGGAGGGCGACGGATACAAGTATGCAATTGGTATCCTCAACGAGGGCCGTATCGGCATTGTAAGTTGTGCATGAGACTATCCGGCACCGGTGATAGCCATTGACCACGTATTTACAGGCTGCCCAAATGACCGGTCTCGCTCTCGGTGCCTTCGAGAACGCCGCCAAATACGTCTGGAACGACCGCAAGCAATTCGGTGCCCTCGTTGGCGAATTTCAAGGCATGCAACATCAACTCGCACAAGCCTGGACCGAAATCACAGCCGCACGAGCTCTCGTATACAACGCCGCACGAAAGAAGGAAGCCGGCCAAGACTTCGTTATGGACGCCGCAATGGCGAAATTGTACGCTTCCAACATTGCTGGTAAGGTCTCTGGCCAGGCCATCGAATGGATGGGAGGTATGGGTTTCGTACGAGAGGGGCTTGCCGAGAAGTACTGGCGAGACAGCAAGATTGGACAAATTTACGAGGGAACGAGCAATATTCAATTGACGACGATTGCGAAGTTGTTGCAGAGACAGTATACGCAATAGATCACTTCTTGCGGGAATGAGGTCCTGATCGACATTGCCATATGTGTGTGTAATTGAATTTGTACGAAAGAAAAGTAAAAAGCAAGTCGACCTCACAATGCTGCATGAACGAGTTGATTCAAAGCGTGTGGACGCTGGAGTGATATTTAAGAAATGCGAGGCCAAATGAGAAGTGGCGCTGTATGCAGTGGTTGCGGAGCTTCGCTCAATCTGATTCGCCAAGGTTTTGGTTCTGCTATAGAGGCTCTCGACTTCTAGCTTCCTCTTATCAAACCCATCTCTGGACTCCAATATAATGTCCACCGCTATTGTACCAGCTCCGTGCGCAAGGTGTGATGTGCAGACTGATGCTGGCCAACACTGCTTCATGGCCACTGACTGCTTCATGTTGGGTAGCCAGGTACATAAGTCATCCGCACGTCACTTGCGACAGAGTCAGAGCTTTGCTCGTTATTGTGAGCGTATTAACAGGCGCGAGGAGCGAGCGAACCGCTCCTGTTGATCGATGCCTGCGAAGGCCTTTGATGCGCCCGCCAGGGTACTGTAGTCGCCGAATTGCGTAGCCCATACGCTGTCCATGTTGCATGTTCAATCTCCTCTGCGGCGTTTCGATCCAGAGTGACCATTGGTCTCGTATTCGCCATTAGCGACATCTTCGCCATCGGCAAACTCCATCTCATCGGCCTGCGCGGTACTCTTACGCCTGAATTGGCCAGCTCCGACTGCGACGATCTCGTCCTCGCTGTCAGATTCACCCATGTCGAGCAATACAGGCATGCGGAACTCCTCGCCTGCCTGCACTGTGCCATTCTTTATATTCATGCCTTCCCTTGCCAGCTGTTCCTCGTCCACCGTCAGGACATCTACCTCCTCATCTTCTTGGTCTAGTCGCCTCTTCTGCAGCTCGGACATGTCGTGAATGTCGAACTCGTCTTCCTTCTCGATGTATTCCACATTCTCCTCGACCTCGACGAAATCGGGCGCAAGTGCTGACCATCTTTGTGGTGTGTTGATCGACCAGAGATACACCCGACCAGTTTCCACACCAGTCGCAGCCACAAATGGGCGTGTTGGATGCCACTCTACAGCTCCAAGCTCTTCTTTCGGCCCTTCCAGAATCTTCACCAGCGACCCATGTATGCGCTCCCAAATGTAGATATCATGATTCATTAGCGTCGAAGCCATGACATGGTCGGCGTTGCTACTGAACGCAACGTGATTCCAGGACAGACGATTGACAACGTCCTGGAATTTGTGCTCAACTTCCAGACGGATGTTGTCTGGATGAAGATTGGGATCGGTCAGGTCAGGAAGCTTGATAGTCCGAATGACGGTGTCGGAGGCATTGACAAGCAGATCGCGGCCCGAGCTGCTAAGCCTTATGAGCAGTATGGGTTTACTACATAGCCTCGTGCTGTAGACGGTCTCGCGAGTCGTGGTATCGATCACATTCAGCCAGCCCTTGGTAGTGCCTGTGATGATATGGGAGCCGCTCGGGGTGAAAGCAGCCACAGTGGTAAAGTGCTTCGCGTCCGCCTTCTCGCCGCCCTCTTCGTGAGGAGCGCGCTTTGGCAGATTGGGCAGTGCGAGTTGTGTAACCTTTTTGTCGTCGGTGAAATCTGCAAGAACCGGGCGGTACTCGTACAGCGCGGCCACACACATGTGGTGATTGTTGGGGTGCAGCTCTGCAATGTAGACGGGCGCGCCAAGGTTGATGGTGCGCAGTCTGCTGCCATCAGCCAGGTCCCACAGAATGACCTTCCAATCTATGCTGCTGCTCAAAAGGTAGCGCCCGCTCTTCTCCCACGACAGTGACTGCACCGTGCGGCCGCCAGTGTGGCCTCGCAGCTTGCGTGCCACGCCATTCGTCTCGAGGTCGAAGATGGCAATAGTGCCCTTAGCAGTGCCAGATGCGAGGAGGTCGCCGCGGTGTGAGAAGCGAATGCAGACGGCCTGGCCAGAGGAGCGGAGGCGCGCGACCAACGTCTCGGGGGTTTCCTGCGCCAACAGCGCCGGGTCCGACAGCGGCAGGTTCATGGTCGCGCGTGGTGCTGCCTAGAGGGTGAGTCAGGCATGCGCGCGGGGCATGCAGTCGGCGCAGAGTCACAGGAGCGGAGCGGGAATGAGAGGGTGAATGGGAGAGGGAGGAAGCAGAGCACGCGGCTCGCCATGGACTTGCCGCGACTCTGCAGCGACGGCGACAGAGTGTGTGGATGTACGAGGCGCTGTCAACCAGCACGTCTCTTGCGACGACTGAGGCCCCCGTCAGCAGGCCGAGTCAATCGTGCAACGATTGGTTGTGACAAGATCGCAGCCGTTTGTTTGTTCGTGGAGTCCGCACGCACGTCGAGACACCGGTGGGCGTGCACAGACGTTTCCGGCGTTGCGGCTCTTTGAAGCCGACCGCCGCCAAGCATCAAGACTGCTCGCCTCTGGTCAGGCTTCCATCACCACAACACCCACCCCCCACCGCGACAACATCATCGACTCCGCCTGGTTCGCGTGCGGAATCGCTGTCATCGAGACACACTGCCACGGGAGGACAACTCGCGCGCTCTTTCGGTCGCTGGCGGGCCACGATTGACACCACGAGCCGCACGTCACGGTCGCACCATACTCATTCTTACCGCGCCAACCGCGCCGCCAATTCATCCGCGAGCATCGACGAACCACGCATATCGGCGAAAGAACGGCGCGACGGAGTGGTTCTGAGTGTCTGAGGCGCGGCGCCCGCCTTTACGAGGCTGCGCGGTGTTGACAGCGGAGCGAGGTGGCGGACAGCGAGCGAAGGCAGTGAAGAGCGCGCGAAGCGCATCGATCCGCATCACGACAAGGCGCGGCTCTGATTGATATTCGGAGACGGCTAGCACGCTGCTCGACCGACACGCGAACACAGCTGTTCCACTCACCAAACCGTCAACATGGCGAACTTCGTGCATTCGGACGCGCCACTCAAGACGGTGCAGGAGATCCAGTTCGGACTCTTCTCGCCCGAAGAGATTAAGAGCATGAGTGTCTGTCACATCGAGTATCCCGAGACCATGGACGAGCAGCGCAATCGCCCACGCGAGAAGGGTTTGAACGACCCCAAGCTCGGCACAATCGACCGCGGCCAGATGTGCGCCACTTGCGGTGAAAGCCAGACAGAATGCCCTGGGCATTTTGGCCACATCGAGCTGGCGGTCCCCGTCTACCACGTTGGTACGTTAGACGCGAAACACGCGACTGTCCGTGCCACTGCAAATGCTGACTTTCACGTGATCAGGGTTCATCACCAAGATCAAGAAGATCCTTGAGTCGGTCTGTCACAACTGCGGAAAGCTCTTGGAAGATGAAGTAAGTTGCCATCATTTCTTTAGCGTGTCGGTAAGTGAGTGTCTTCCTTGTCCAGTGCTTACACGTATCTGCACAGCGCAACCCACAGTTTGCGCGCGCCATCAGACTTCGTGATCCAAAGCAACGCTTCCACAGAATCACCCAACTGTGCAAGCCGAAGATGGACTGTCAACCAGACGAGCCGGAGTCAGAAGACAAGAACTTCGGCGAAGATCCAAAGAAGCCCAAGGCTCCTGGCCACGGTGGTTGCGGCAATGTACAGCCCACCATTCGCAAGGATCAATTGAAGCTGGTGGGCACCTGGAAACTGCCCAAGAACGAGGATACTGGAGAGGACGCGGGCCCAGAGAAGAGAGTCATCACTCCTCTTCAGGCACTGCAGGTCTTTCGTCTGATTCCTGAGATCGACCTTCAACGCTTAGGTCTGAACCTGGACTATGCACGACCAGAGTGGATGATCTTGACTGTGCTACCGGTTCCGCCGCCAGCTGTGCGGCCCAGCATTTCTGTGGACGGCACCAGCCAAGGCATGCGATCAGAGGACGACTTGACTTACAAACTGTCCGACATTATCCGCGCTAACTCGAACGTGCGGAGAGCAGAGCAAGAAGGCTCTCCTGCTCACATCACGGAAGAGTTCACTCAACTCCTACAGTACCACGTGGCCACTTACATGGACAACGATATTGCCGGACTGCCCAAATCCATTCAGAAGTCTGGTCGCCCCCTCAAGGCCATTCGCGCTCGTCTCAAGTCGAAGGAGGGTCGTCTGCGTGGTAACCTGATGGGCAAGCGTGTCGACTTCTCCGCACGTACTGTCATTACTGGAGACCCGAATCTGGATCTCGACCAAGTCGGTGTTCCTCGATCTACAGCGAGAATCTTGACATTCCCAGAGCGCGTCACAGACTACAACAAGCGCAAGCTGACAGAACTCGTACGCAATGGTCCCAGCGAGCATCCTGGAGCGAAGCACATCATTCGCGATGACGGTTCAAGAGTCGACTTGCGCTACCACAAGCGTGCAGGAGAGATCGAGCTCCAAAATGGATGGATTGTCGAGCGCCACATCGTCGACGGTGATTATATCATCTTCAATCGTCAGCCGTCGTTGCACAAGGAATCCATGATGGGTCACAGAGTCAAGGTGATGCCGTACTCGACTTTCCGCCTCAACCTTTCGGTCACGTCACCATATAACGCCGATTTCGATGGAGATGAGATGAACTTGCACGTGCCACAAAGCCACGAGACGCGAGCGGAGGTGGCCAATCTCTGCGCTGTGCCGCACAATATTGTGTCACCGCAGAAGAACGGCCCTCTGATGGGTATCGTGCAAGACACCATGGCAGGTATTTACATGATGACCAAGCGAGACACCATGATGGACTACGAGCAGGTCATGAATATCCTGCTCTGGGTACCCAACTGGGATGGCGTTGTGCCTCCACCTGCGATCCTCAAGCCAGTACCACGTTGGACTGGCAAGCAAATCGCCTCCTTGGCTCTGCCATCTGGACTCAATATCATGAAGATTGGCGACGACGAGGACCACATCTCGCTTGCCGAAGCCGATTCATCGATCCTGATTCAAAATGGCGAGCTCATCTGGGGCCGTCTCACGAAGAAGCTTGTTGGTGCTTCGGGAGGTGGTGTCGTTCATCTCATCTTCAATGACCGGGGGACTGACGCCACCGTCGAGTTTTTCAACGCAGCTCAACGAATTGTCTGCTATTGGCTGTTGCACAACGGCTTCAGTGTTGGTATCGGAGACACTGTTCCAGACGCAGACATGGTCTTGGCCATCGAACAGAACATCGTCAAGGAGAAGGCCATTGTTGATGGCTACATGCGTGAGGTGCAATCAGACGAGATGGAAGCACTTCCAGGTATGACCATCCGGGAGACCTTTGAGTCGCAAACGAAGGCCGCGCTCGATAACGCCCGTAACAATGCCGGTGATGCGGCTTACAAGGGCATGAAGCCGTGCAACAACGTTGGAGTCATGGTCAAGGGTGGTTCCAAAGGCTCGACTACCAACGTCTCTCAAATGACTGCAGCTGTGGGCCAGCAGTCGCTCGAAGGCAAGCGTCTTCCCTTTGGTTTCAAAGACCGTGTCTTGCCACATTTCCCGAAGGATGATTACTCGCCGGCATCTAGAGGATTCGTCGAGAACTCTTACCTTCGCGGTCTCACACCACAGGAGTTCTTCTTTCACGCAATGGGTGGACGTGAGGGTCTGATTGATACTGCTGTCAAGACCGCTGAAACTGGATACATCCAGCGTCGTCTCGTGAAGGCTCTGGAGGAGATCATGATCAAGTACGATGGTACCGTCCGCAACTCCCTGGGCGACATCCTGCAATTCGTCTACGGCGAAGATGGTCTGGACGCCACTTTCATCGAAGGCCAGGCGCTATCGATCATCAAGCAGTCGCACTCTGCCTTCGACAAGAAGTACAAGATTGATGTTATCAACCCGACGAGCAAGAACCAGACGCTATCGCCCAGCGTCCTGGAGATCGCTGGTGAGCTGCAAGGTGATGTCGAGGTGCAAGAACTGTTCGACCAGGAGTACGAGGCTATCAGGAATGATCGTATCAAGATTCGTCAAGGTCTGGACGATCCTTCTGATCAGCGTTTCCTGCCGCTGAACATCTCCCGCATGATTCAAAACGCGAGGGACAAGTTCAAGATCAACGACAACAGCAAGAGCGATCTCGATCCTCGCGAGACTATCCCTAAAGTCGCGGCTCTGCTCGACAGGCTCAAGATCATCCGTGGCGATGATGCGCTGACATTGGAAGCTGACCTGAACGCCACACTCTTGTGCAAGGCTCTGTTCAGATCAAGATTGGCTTTCAAGCGCCTTGTCAACGAAGACAAGCTCAGCAAACTTGCACTTGACAACATCTTGGGCGACATTGAGAATCGCTTCTTGCGCGCACTGGTCAGTCCGGGAGAAATGGTCGGTGTCCTCGCAGCCCAATCTATCGGTGAACCTGCCACTCAGATGACGCTCAATACGTTCCATTTGGCTGGTGTCACTGCAAAGACGACGACAAAGGGTGTGCCACGTCTCAAGGAGATCCTGAACGTTGCCGACAACATTAAGACGCCCAACATGAGGGTGTACCAAGAAGCGCACAACACAACCAAGCAAGATGCCGCCAAACTTCTTCGGTCCAAGGTTGAATTCACCAGCTTACGCAATGTTACTGACGCGGCAGAAATCTACTATGATCCTGATGTGCGAGACACGGTTATCGAAGAAGATCGGGACATGGTCACCTCGTACTTCATCGTCCCAGATGACACCGAGAACCCAGATGCTCAAAGCAAGTGGATGTTGCGATTTGTACTCGGTCGACGACAACTGCTCGACAAGGGTCTGACCGTCACGGACGTCGCGCACAAGATCCAGGAGACGTATCAGAAGGATGTGGCTGTCATTTTCTCTGACGACAACTCTGATGAGATGGTCATCCGCGTGCGTATGGTGCATGGAGCCGACAAAGACGATGAGGGCACAGAGACTAATGAGGACGACACGTTGAAGCAACTGTCTGAACACATGCTTGACAACGTCGTCTTGCGCGGAGTTGCTGGCATTCGACGTGTGTTCGTCTCCAAGGATCTGAGCATGGTCGAGGAGGCCGACGGCAAGCTGGTAAAGAGCAAGAACGACAAAGCGTGCGAAGAATGGTACCTCGACACCGATGGCATCAATCTCAAGAGTGTCCTCGCCGTCGATGGTGTGGACAGCACTCGCACGACTTGTAACCACTTCCAGTCGATCAGGGATGTCTTCGGCATTGAGGCTGTGCGAGCTTCTTTGATGCGCGAACTGAAGGACGTGCTCACCAACGATGGTTCATACGTCAATCACCGACACATGGCTATCCTTTGCGACGTCATGTGCGCGCGAGGCGAGCTGATGGCCGTCACGAGGCACGGCATCAATAAGGCCGACACTGGTGCCCTTATGCGTTGCTCCTTCGAAGAGACTGTCGAAATTCTGTTCGATGCTGCTTCTTCCGGCGAACTTGATGACTGTCGAGGTGTTTCCGAGAACATCATTCTTGGTCAGCTCGCGCCAAGCGGAACTGGTGAATTCGACGTTCTGCTTGACACTGAGATGCTCAAGGGCGTCGTTCAAAAGACCCATCCGATGCCAATGGGCGTCGGTGGCGGCGCCATGTCTCCAATGGCAGAGGGCGCGATGACCCCGTACGACTTGGGCTCGCCGATGTCTGAAAGCGGCTTTGCTGGTCCTGACTATGGCGCGTCCTTCTCACCGATCATCAATCCTGGTCAAGATGAGGGCGGCGGTCTTACTGCTTATGGCGGTGGCTTGGATGGTGGCATGAGCCCATACAGGGGTGGTATGAGTCCAGGTTACGCGCCACAGAGCCCCTTCAGCGGCATGTCTCCTGTCTCCCCAGGCTACGCCGGCGGATATTCGCCAACGAGTCCGAGCTACGGTGGTGGCTATTCGCCCACCTCACCGGGAGTCGCTCTCACGAGTCCTGCATATCAGATGGGCTCTCCTTCATTGCAATACTCGCCCGCATCACCGGCCTACAGTCCAACGAGCCCGAGCTACTCGCCTTCGTCTCCAACGTGGTCTGGTAGCGGTGGCAGCAAGGTGTCTCCTACTTCGCCAAACTATTCGCCAACGAGTCCGTCCTATTCGCCCACGTCACCAAACTACAGTCCATCCAGCCCAAACTTTTCTCCAACATCACCAATGGCTGGCAGCGCGACTTCTCCGAAATATTCTCCCACTTCGCCGCAATACTCGCCCACCTCACCGCAGTACTCTCCCACCTCACCTGCTTACGGCGGCAGAGGTGGCGCAAGCAGCACTTCGCCAACTTCACCCGGCTACAGTCCTACATCGCCTCAATGGTCGCCCACATCCCCCAGCGCGAACAAGGCCTCGCCAACCTCTCCGCAATATTCACCAACCTCTCCTCAGTAGTGAGTTTCGCGCTTTTTTATTACCTCATGCACCTACTGACCAATTCCCAGCTCTCCCAATTCACCAAAAGAGTGATCGATGCATAATTATTTTAAACAGCGAAATCACTGTGCTTTTGCACATGTACTATACATCCAGCGTTCAGCATTGCGACCGGAGTTTGTTTTCTTGGACATAGAGAAAGATGAAGCGAATCGAGAAAAAACCACACGATGAGAGTCAGAGAGGAAGATACAATGGGCGAGTTGCGCGCAGCGACACATGCTGCTGAAAGTTTTTGATGTCTTGTTGCGCGTCTTACGGAGGACGTTGGGCGCCCCATTTTATGCTGCGCGAGGTTGACACTCGGCTAATGCGATAGTACCGGTGGATGAGACCTTAAGGATTACACACATGATGCAACTGGTGATGCGGGCTGGATAGCAGATCCGAAGAGACGCCAGAGATGAGATAAAATGAAAATGCAAACGCAGCGAGAGCTGCTTGAGTGCAACAACGTGGTTGACTGAAATGCTTCGCTCTGCTCTGCTTTTTTGACTGCTGACGATGGGAAACGTGACTCAATCGCAAATTCCAACATCTGCCTCGAACGAATTCTGTTGCTCGCGACTTCAAACTTTGACGTGCCAAACCTGAAGACGCAACTCCCAACAACGCTGCTGACACCTTCCAGAAGTGCCTCCAAAGCACACATTCCAAGAAGCAGCTGCAAAAGACTCAGCCCCGGCCTCGAATATGGCCAACAGCGAATTCTCCTATGTCAAGAACTTCGAGGCGCCCGACTCGCTTCCTCTCTCCAACTGGATCGTCGTGCGCATCGACGGCCGCGGCTTCAGCAAACTCTGCAAGAAATACAATTTCACCAAGCCCAATGACAAACGCGCCATCAACTTGATGAACAGCGCTGCCGTGCAAGTCGTCAAATCTTTCCACGACATCGTCCTCGCCTACGGCCAAAGCGATGAATACTCTTTCATCTTCCACGAGAATACCGCACTATTCGAGCGTCGGAGCGCGAAATTGAGTACTTCTGTCGCGACAATGTTCACGGCGGAGTATGTGATGCAGTGGCGGGATTTCTTTCCCGAGGAAGAGATGAAGTTGGAAAGACCATTTCCGACCTTCGATGGGAGGTGCGTGTGTTATCCGAAGAAGAGCATTTTGAGAGATTATTTGAGTTGGAGGCAGGCGGATTGTCATATTAACAATTTATATAATACGACGTTTTGGAATTTGGTGTTGAGATGGGGCGAGGGGGAGGAAGAAGGGAAGGGCATGAGTGGGACGGATGCGGAGAAGATGTTGAAGGGAACGTTGGCGAGTGATAAGAATGAGATTCTGTGGAAGAACTTTGGAGTAAATTATAATGATGAGGAAGAGGTGTTTAAGAAGGGATCGGTGGTGTATAGGGCTTATGAGCAGGAGGATGCAGAAAACGGTGCAAAGGATGGTGAGCACGCTGGAGCGAGCAAGAAGAAAACTGCTGCAAATCCTTTGAGTAAGACGCAGTTGGAGAAGGAGAGGAAGAGGAAGCAGAAGGCGAGGATCGTGATTGAGCACACTGATATCATTGGAAATGCGTTCTGGGAGAAACGGCCATACATCCTCGCGACGAAGAAGAGGGATGTTTACGATGAATGATCATACATTCCTCCTCTATCACGCCATGCTTGCACGACGTTCGGTGTTCGGAAGCAACACAGGGTCGTGGAACCTGTTACTCTCCGGACGCTCAACCGATGTAAAGCCTATCTCGGCTTAGAAGCGCAGTGCATTGGAAAAAAAATGCATCACGGTCCCTGAGCCTGCTACAACATGCTACGACTGTGCGAAACTCTCGCCATACGTTTCCAGCTAGCGTCTTCAATGCAAGACACAGTGCAGCGGGAGGACGCTGGCTGAGATCATGCCGGAACTCAATCTCACACACTACCAAACAAAGCAAGCAAGTCGACTAGATCACCACCCTGTCCTTGTCCCATGAGCAGGCAGTAAAGCTCTACCCTTCGAACGAAAAGACATGGAGGAGAAATCACCACTCTTTCGCCTATCACCAGAACTTCGAAACCTCATATACGAATTCGCACTCACTGAGCCAACTTCACAAGAAGCGAACTTCCTCGCGCCGCAACCAGCACTGACAAGAACTTGCAATCGAATCCGACAAGAGTCCCTACTGCTGTACTACACTCTCAACGATTTCCACTTATCAATTCCTCGCGATGCAGCCTATCTCATCGCTCAAGCACTTTGCAAATCCCACTTCCTCACAACAGAAGGACGACGAATAGTGCAATCGATCCCACTTCTCAAAATTACATATCATCTGTCCTCGATGGAGAACATGCCAGCATCCCTAGGAGTCGGCTTCAAAGTCCAGGGTGGTTGGGTGGATCTTGCCGAAGCTCTGGCACGTGTCGGTTTCCAGAGAGAGCAGGTCGACTGGAAAGCCGTGAGTGACAGGCGATTCTCACATCCAGCATTAGGAGGAAATTATTATCATTACTTGGCCGAGAGTGCGAGAGTGAGGGTCCTGGGGGAGGTTATGAACAAGGATTGGGAGGAGGCTGTGAAGAGGGTGTCGAAGGCGGAAATGAAGCCGGAGTCTTAGAAGGCGGTAGTTTCGAAGATTGAATGCTCCTTCGATCGCAATCCACCTGTGGGCCGTGTCACTCTCTCCTCCCTTGTCTCTGGTTCGCTTCGTGCTGGGGACCAAAGAAAGAAAAGGCGGGCAGAGATTGCTGCAAGGCTGGCTCTACCAAGCCCCTGGTCCTTGCTATGTTCCCAGCCAGCGCCGCCCAGTCCAAAAAGTGTCGGACCTTCGACTGGTCCTAACGTTGACCTCTATCACGCAGGCAAAAGGCAAAAAATATCATTGACTCGAGTTTTGTATAGGAATAGCCGAAGGTGGGGCTCGAACCCACGACCTTGAGGTTTCTGGACATCGTAGTCCGTAAGAGCCACACGCTCTACCGATTGAGCTACCC